>OU342742.1:347403559-347547122 GCA_910589775.1 Avena eriantha | reverse complement strand
TGGTGGATCCATGGGTGGATTGTGAAAAGAGCACACATGCAATGACACTGGTGGATCCATAGGTGGTATGTAAAAAGAACACACATGCAATGACACTAGTGGATCCATGTGTGGTCTCTATAGAGAACACACATGCAATGACACTGGTGGATCCATGTGTGGTCTCTGAAGAGAGCACACATTTCAATGACTCTGGTTGTTGTTAGTAAAAAGAACACACATCCAATGACGCTGGTGGATCCATGTGTGGTCTCTGAAGAGAACACACATGCAATGACTTTGGTTGTTGTTAGTGAAAAGAACACACATGCAATGACACTGGTGGATCCATAGGTGGTATGTGAAAAGAACACACATGCAATGACTCTGGTGGATCCATGTGAAAAGAACACACATGCAATTACACCGGTGGATCCATTGGTGGTATGTGAAAAGAACACAGATTTCGATGACACTGGTGGATCCATATGTGGTATGTGAAAAGAACACACATGCAATGACTCTGGTTTTTCTTAGTGAAAAGAACACACATGCAATGACACTGGTGGGTGCATAGGTGGTATGTGAAAAGAACACACATTTCAATGACTCTAGTTGTTGTTACTAAAAAGAACACACATGCAATGACACTGGTGGATCCATGGGTGGATTGTGAAAAGAGCACACATGCAATGACACTGGTGGATCCATATGTGGTATGCGAAAAGAACACACATGCAATGACTCTGGTTGTTGTTAGTGAAAAGAACACACATGCAATGACATTGGTGGATCCATATGTGGTATGTGAAAAGAACACACATGCAATGACTCTGGTTGTTGTTAGTGAAAAGAACACACATGCAATGACACTGGTGGACCCATAGGTGGTATGTGAAAAGAACACACATTTCAATGACTCTGGTTGTTGTTACTAAAAAGAACACACATGCAATGACTCTGGTGGATCCATGGGTGGATTGTGAAAATAACACACATGCAATGACACTGGTGGATCCGTAGGTGGTATGTGAAAAGAACACAAATGCAAAATGACTCTGGTTGTTGTTACTAAAAGAACACACATGCAATGACACTGGTGGATCCATGTGTGGTCTCTGTAGAGAACACACATGCAATGACACTGGTGGATCCATGTGTGGTATCTAAAGAGAGGACACATTTCAATGACTCTGGTTGTTGTTAGTAAAAAGAACACACATGCAATGACACTGGTGGATCCATGTATGGTCTCTAAAGAGAACACACATGCAATGACTCTGGTTGTTGTTAGTCAAAAGAACACACATGCAATGACACTGGTGGAGCCATAGGTGTTATGTGAAAAGAACACACATGCAGAATTACTCTGGTTGTTGTTACTAAAAAGAACACACATGCAATGACTCTGGTGGATCCATGTGAAAAGAACACACATGCAATGACACTGGTGGATCCATAGGTGGTATGTGAAAAGAACACACATTTCAATGACACTGGTGGATCCATGTGTGGTATGTGAAAAGAACACACATTTCAATGACACTTGTGGATCCATAGGTGGTATGTGAAAACAACACACATGCAAAATGACTCTGGTTGTTGTTACTAAAAAGAACACACATGCAATGACACTGGTGCCGCTGTAGTGCTCCTCCGGTCTCGCCATCATGCTCTACATTTCAATGACACTGGTGGATCTATATGTGGTATGTGAAAAGAACACACATGCAATGACTCTGGTTGTTGTTAGTGAATCTAGCCTCGTCGTGTACTTGCCTTAGTACTGATGCTCCTCTTTTTCCTTTGCCCTTTGTCGACACCCCTTTTGTTTTAGCAGGTTTGAGATCGACGTCGTTAGCAGGGTTACCATTCTGGCTTGGCCTGGGCAGAGTTATGGACGCCATTGGTTATTCTTCAGGGCTCTTAGCCCCATTTGCATCTTGTCCGTAGTCGGACGCTCTATCATTTTCAAGGTGATTTGGATCTTTGTATAGTATATCTGTATTCTTGACTCATGGAGTCGTTGTTGTATATATATGTTCTGTGGGTTACATCGTGGACTAATGTGTAATGGTATTACTTCGTTCTCCACCCGCACGCAAGTGCCTGGTGGGCGTCCTTGAATCGTTTCTATGCGGGTTTGGCGGGAAGCGCTAAAACTTGCATAGGGCTGATTCAAGGGTGTTACATGTCCAAATAAGATAAGTCATATTTACGCATACAATCACTCGTCACCGGTTCATCAGAAGGAAAATTAATGTCTTTTTCGAGAGTGGACACATCAACGATTACACCACGAGTAGCATAGGGAAACACTGTCTCATAAAAAACGACATCACGAGAAATATAAATACATCCCGTGGAGCATCCTAGCACTTATACCCCTTATGCATCGGACTATACCCTAAGAACACACACATAGTCGAGCGGAAAGACAACTTATGGGTGTATACTTGCGCAAACTCGGCCAACACGCACAGCTGAAAACGCGAAATGAGGAGTACGTGGGTGGAAGTTTGAGGAGACGATGGACGGGTGTGTCGTTTTGCAACACTAGAGTAGGCATGCGATTAATAAGGTAGCATGCGGTGAGGAAGGCTTCATCCCAAAAACGCAATGGGAGAGATGGATGTGCAAGTAAATCAAGCCCGTTTTCTACCAAGTGGCGGTGCTTGCGCTCGGCCACCCTATTTTGCTACGAGGTATGAGGACACGAAACGCGATGAGATATGCCGGTGTGCTAAAAATATTGGTGTAAACGGTGATACTCACCACCCCAATCCGACTGGACAACTTTGATTTTAGAGTCTAAGAGACGCTCAACATGAGCTTGAAAGTTGTAGAAAACTTGCTCAACATGAGACTTGTGCTTGAGAAGGTAAATCCAACAAAAAACGAGAGTAATCATCAACAAAGCTAACATAATATTTATACCCCCCTGAGGATGCAATAGCAGGACCCCAAACATCAGAATGGATTAACTCAAGAGGCATAGTAGAAACATGACTGGAATTATTATAAGACAATTGTCGACTTTTAGCACGCTGATAAACATCACGCACAGAAGTCTGATTATTGGAAGAACACTCTAAATCATTATTCCTAACAATAGATTGAACAACATTATTGGTAGGGTGCCCAAGACGAGGATGCCGCCGAGATGCGGTGGTTTTGATGCTAGAGGACGGTTGGCGGTGGGTGGCGAAAGCTCTCCTAAATGGGATGGGACTCCTACCGTGAAGCAGAATTTTCCTCGTAGTTTTGTCCTTGACAAGAAAAAACAAACGATGAAACTCAATGAAGACGTCATTATTACAATAAAGACGAACACAGAGAGGAGATGTTGATATGGGGAACATGAAGAATATTTCTCAAACGAAGGGTTGAACCGGGTAAATTCGAGTGACCAATATGCGAAATAGAAAAACCTGCACCATTGGCAACTTGCACTTGATCCTTGCCTCCGTAGCGCTCATGCATGTGGAGGCGCTCTAGTTCGCTGATGAAGTGGTCCGAAGCGCTGGAGTCCATGATCCACTATGGTGGCTCGGCAGCGAACGAGGTGGAAGTGGAGTTACCTGCACGGTTGTCGTAGTCGTAGTGCTTCCTGCAGTTGTGCGCCTCATGCCCCTAGTATTTGAAAATCTAGCACTAGGGGCAGCAGCGCCGGTTGTAGCTATTGTCGCCTCCTCCATTGCGGTTGCGGTCATTGCCGCCACCGCTATTTCCTCTGTTGTTGCAGCAGTCACCGCCGCTGCCCTGGCCGTTGCCATGCTAGCCTTGGCCGCCTTGGCCCTGCGGGGCACCACCCGTAGGACGTCCTCCTCCTCCTCCGCCTTGGCGCCCAGGATTGTTGTGGTAGACCAGGCGGGATACAACATTAACCGACAAGGACCAGTCATCGACCTCCGCCTGCTGCTGCTTCAGAGGGCCTCGCAGCTGAGCACGTTGGCATAGAACGTGCCGAGGGTGATCGCGACCGCCGAAAAATTCATCAAGGCGGCGATGGGGTTGAAGGCCGGGCCGAGCCCGGTAAACATGTAGTCGATGACTTCGTCATCGAGGAGAGGGGATCCGGCAGCGGCCATGGTGGTCGGCCATAGCCTTCACCTGGTTCTTGTACTCGCTGGCATACTTGTCCCCTTTGCGCAGCGCCTGGACCTGGCACCGGAGGTAACATACGTTGGCGCTATTTTCGGCACCGAACATGGCGGCGACGGCTGCCCAAGCCGACGCGGCCGTCTTGCAGCCAATGAGTTGGGCTACGATCTCCTCGGTCATGGACCCGAGAAGAAGACCGAGGACCTTCTGATCCAGGGTCTACCACTGCTCGTAGTCGGGGTTATTGACGGTACGAGCGGCATCGTCGGTGCCGGTGGTCACGGTCGCCGGTGGTGCGGTGGCCGTGCCATCAAGGAAGCCGTGGAGACGGGCGTCGGAGAAGTTGGGGAGGCTCAGCGCCCTCCACAACATGTAGTTGGTGTGGTCTAGGCGGACCGCGATTGGTGTCACGATGGGGACCGGAGCCGTAGACGCCGGCGGGGCGATGATGGGGTGAGCAGCGGTCGTGGACAAGGAGCCTACGGTGGCCAGCGTGAGCGCTGAATCAGTCATCACGGCGGCGGCGTGGTGACATGGCGGCGGTGGCAGATCGCCCTAGCTAGGGTTTTGTGGCGGCGACGCGGTGGAGAGGCTCACGTGGCTCTGATACCAAGTTAAAGTTTAGGGTTTCCATGGGAAAATTGCCTCACCACGGGTTCAATATATATAATGATCAACATAAGTTACATATGTACACGTGTGTACAAATACATGACATAATACTACAACTAGACCTATTTTAACATGACCTGGCCACCCGGATGCATGCGAGAGGAAGAAGATACAGCTGACTTCTCCGTCCCATTCCAAATCTCATGGTTAACGCGTGATAAACGATGCTAGAATCACTCATGTCATGGGTAATTAAGCCCTAGTTGTTCGACCATTGGAATCTTAGATTCTATTGTCATTCTTAGTATTTATCATCACTTAAGATGATAATAGAATTCACTTGTTTGGGAAAGTATTTATTTTCTATCTCTTAGAATATAGGTGATAACACACATTTTTTAAATACTTTCATAAAGGCTCTTCAAAGGACATGAGCAAGTGGTGAACTTGCCTTGTGACTACAAGGTAGTGAAGTCAAATACTTCCACTTGTCCTTGAGCTCCGGTTTCTATAGAAAACCATTATTGCCTGTTAAGGATAATATTTAAAAAAGCAATATGCAATGCATAATAATGTCATGCCATGATTTGTTTTCTTTCTTCTCTGTGTGTTTTACCCACCTTGTAAAGGTTTTAAGTTTCTTTTAATTAATAAAAGAAAAGCATTACTCAAGAATTATTAAATTCATAATATTTTGATATTTAACATTTTTATAATAACTAGTATTATTCTAAGAGTTAAAAAATGAATTTATTTAATTTTTAATATTTTAAATATTTAATTAAAATTCCTTGAAGGAAATAACACTTTATTTTTTATCACACTTGTTTTACTTTTCAAAAATACAAACTAGTATTTTTCTATAATAGTACTTCCTCTTAGAATCTTAAATATGAATTTTATTCAATTTTAGGTGTTTTTTATATTTTTATAAAATTCTAGAAGGAATTCATACAATTTTAATAATAGATATATATTTAATTGCTTAAAATTACTATCTAGTATTTTTATTTGATAAAGGATATTTTTGTGATTTCATAGAGATATTATTTTTATTTTAAAGATTTTTTTAGAGCCTAATTATTATTAGGGATATATTTGTAATTAAGTATTTTGTATAAGTCCTTTTTAAACATGGGCCTAGCCCACTGGGCTGGCCCGACCCGACCCGCTAGGGTTGGACAAATGCCCCTAGGTAGTACTGGGCTGCCCATACCCAACCTAGTACCACTCACTCGCTCGCTCTCCTCTCTCTTCTCTCTCGCGTGTACCCCTCTCTGGCCGCTCGATGGCGCCACTGCCGCGGGTGATTCCGGCCGCCCCATGCCACCGTGTCCATTGCCGCGGTGCAAGACAACGTGGATGTTGCCACTGCTCTACGCTGTCCCGCTCGATCTTACGCTGGCGCTCTCTACTGGCCGCGCTAACCGCTACCTCGTGGCTAGGGTTTGGGCCCGCCGTGCTCTGGCGCTTCTCTACCATGGCCGCCACCACCATCTGCAGGCGTGGGTTGCAGCACCCCCTCAGGGTGCTCCCCATGCCGCCACCTCTTTGATTCTGGCCTCCTCTCAGCTTCCTGTTCGATAATCTTATGAGGACCTCGAGTAAGTGCTTTAATCTCCTATCTATGCTCTACCTTCCCTCTATCCCATGCCATGTGGCCACTTGTGATGGATTTCCCCATTTAGGGTTCATCCGTAATTTTCTAGGGTTCATTCCCCCTACAATGGTGATTTAGCATAAGTCTAGGGTTAATCTTTCTTGCGCTAATCCTTTGATGATGATCTACTATTAGTGTAGTGTCAATTTCTGTTGAGCATGTTTGTTACTCTGTTCTCTATCAAAGAACACTCTGCTGATCATGCTTGTGTTACTCTGTTCTCTATCATAGGCTGCTCTGTAAAAGCATGCTTAGCTTAATGTGGTGCTCAAGTTGTTGTGGCTATGGATTTACTCCTATGGAGTTAAGTTGAGATTGCTCTCTAAACTGATACTTGGTTAATTGTTTACTTGTGAAGCACTGATGTGCTTAGTCTCAGGATTTAATCCTGTTACTGTGGAATCTAAAATTAATAGTGCTAGTCTCTGCTCTGTGATTAATAAGAAGATGATTTATAGATAGATGATTCCTATATTGAAAAGTGATTAAACTTATTGGCTTCTATACAGTGTGGCCTAGTGATAGACAATGTTAATCTTTACTGTCTTTTATAAGATAAAATGTCTATTTATGATTCCTAAATCATTTAGGAAAATGTTTATCTTTATAGGAAAGAATATGCTTGAGCTTGTACTCATGCAGATATGAACCTGCTAGGTACAGAGGTGCTACCCTTCTAGGAATGTGCCATGTACCAGCAGCTGTGATGTGTATTTATCTAGTGAAAACTAGATCATAGGGTCAATGATGTTGATCTGAGACCCTGCCTATGCAAGAACACATGTATAATCTGGCTGTTGATTATCTGATGTCTGATATGTTCACTATTATGTGCTTGCCATAAAATGAATGTGTAATATGGAAAATAATTAGATCAAAATGTTGGTTTATACCCTGGTAGCCTTGTACTGATGTTGCCTTCTACTTCTGGCTTGTGGTTGCCCAGGACTTGTGTTGGCTTCCTCTTGGCCTGGTTTTGCTCCTCCTGGTGATGTTACTCCTGTGTGACCTTGCTGTCCACCTAGTACCACCCCCTCCTCAAGTCACCATCTTTGCTAGTGATCTCCTGGGTTTTCTGTGGTAGAAAGTGGTTTAATCTAGTGATATGGTTGCAAGATCTGGTGTTATTCTTGTGATGGTGACAAACTGTGGCTAGCTCTCTCAGCAAATTGATAGCAAAGCTGGCTTTGCTCTACGCTATTGTGCTTTGAACTGCTCCTTTGCTCTCTGCTACCGACACCTCAAATGCATGCATTTAGGTGTGTGAGCTGCTTCACTGTTTGCTTTAGCTATGGATGAGATCAACTCACTATGGTTTAACTCCCCATCCTTTTACTATTACTTCATCCTGGTGAAACTTACCACTTTTCTATTTGGCTGATGATATTTGATTAAAAGAACAAATACTACACTTTGGTTAAACTTGCCCCTTTCAATTACTCTATGATGTAATATGAACAGTGCAACTCACTGTTGAACACTGAGAGTAAAACTAATCCACTAATCTTTTGTTTCTATTTGAGTGGTTTATCTTATTTTGTCGGAACAAGGTTTGGATGCTCAAGATTTAGTATAGGAGTAGATAAATAGTATAGGTCTTCCTTATAATCTTATTTCCATTCTCTTTGTAAAGAATCCTGTAATAGTATTCGTTCGATTTAATAAAGGCTCATTTTATTGGACTGTATTCCTTGTAATTTTCCGTCTCGTTGTAAATACCTTCATTTGTAATCTTATTATGGAATAAAGAAAAGAATAAGAATTCATTTCTTATTTGAAGTTCCTTGTCTTAAATTCATATTATTGTTTAAATATAATCAAACAATGTTAATACATCCTTTTGGAAAACCACTTTATGATTCTAACTTCTAATTTTTAAATATTATTCAAATTATTTGAATTTCAAATTTGAATTCAAAATATTTCCTCCAAAACACAATAATGCCTATAGGTCATGTCAAAATTTGCAGCAATCACTTCAGAGAGCTATTCCTACCTCTAGATAGTGAAAGAAACTCTGATCTCTTTAGGTTTTTGTTTGGCGAAAAAATTTACCCTGATTATTACAGATGAATGCATGCATATGCACAGATTCCTATTTCTACCCTTCGTTGGTTCCTGAATGTTGGGGTGTTACATAACTCTTCATTGATATCGTCCGTGTCACTCGGGGGTCGCCGAATTACTAGCATACAAGTTCATACCTATGAGATCTTTGGATCATGTTACCTAGGCCCCTAAATTAGGTAACAAGCATTAGGCAAACATAGATAATCATTCTCACTATTAAATAAACACTACAACGATCACAAATAGATGGATTTAAAGGAGGCAGAACACATCTCACCAATCCCCTACATCTCCCACACCTATGGGGACTTACTTAGACATGAGAGGAAGACAAATAAAAGGCATAATTGTATTGCAAGTAAAAATCATCTCAAAGTTATTTTAGCAAACCACAATAGCGATTAAAGATCAAATCTAATACAAACTGAAGGTAGATCGAAGTATCAAACCCTAATCCTACAAGTGCCAATCTATCTCTACAAGTAGTGATGGGAATGATGGTGGAGTGTGTGGTGTAGAGGTTGGAGATCGTCGAGGAACGAGGTGAAGTTCTTCTCCTCTTCTAGATCTGATCTTTACCTCTAGATGGCTTGCGGTGGTTGTATCTTTTGTTTTATGGTTCTTCTCGTCTCTCCCCCTTCACGAAAGTGGCTTCTATTGATATAAGGAAGCCATCAGCGTGCAGTACGGGCGTGCGGTACAGGCGCATCCCGATCGTACCACTGGTCGTTAAGCGTTCTGAACGCCTCCAATGAAAGGGTCTCCAATTGGGGATTTGCTTATTCTGGTGTAATTGTCCCATAAATGCGATTAGATCTTCCATAAATCTTCGTTGCCTGAAAACCATCACAAGAAACCAAGGATCCGCTAATTGTGACATTAACATTAGTGGAAAGGGGTAATCTTCAGTGAAATCTAGCAATAAACAAGAGGTAAACCAATGGTAAAAAGTGATGAAATTTGGAGCTATCAACTTCCCCAAGTTTAGCGATTACTCGCCCTCGAGGACAAAGCTATAATGAGTAATAGCGAAGAATTGAATCAATATGAAAACTTACAAGTTCAAGGTTCTATCATATTCTATCGTCTCAAATCCTTCAACCTTGAACACGAGCATAATATATCTGAACAGTTACACTTAAGCTTAATTCCTAAATGCAAGTAACTCGCTAGCTAATAGTTCTTATAACTCAAATGAGATTGTTAAAAATTTGGAAAGGCTTTACAAATCAATTTCTTCCAGCGCCTCTCTTATTATGAGAGTGAAATGTTTTAAGCGAGGCCGCTTGTGTCAAAATTAAGGGTGCACATGTAGATGTCAAAAGAAGGATAAACATAGAGTTTTTTTATTAACACCACTTCAATAATCGTGGATATCAAATACCTCTACTTTTCCTTGCTTATCAAGAACTCTAATTGTATAATTTAGGTGGTGAGGTGATGCCAAAGATCAAAAGTATCGAAAGTTTTTCAGCTCATATTTTGGTGATAAATCTTTTCTTTTTCCTTCTCAAGGATCAATGGATATTTCTTTTGTAAACGCCTACACAACCTATTGGGAATACCAATAATTTTGCTCATATAGCAACACGTATGCCACTCATGCCATCAACTCATAGCCGAAATCCGGGGTTATACCATAGATCGTTCAGAAGCTAGCGGAGTTGTTGACATCCCAAAGGTGTGTATTTGAAACAAAGTACTTTTATTTCTTTCTTCTCTCTTTCCTCTTTTTTACAACATGTCGAATATAGGTTTTGGCATCTCCCTCTCCCACTATAAAAAGTTCATTCTATCAAACAATTCTTTTTCAGAAGGTATCATCAAGTCAACGATCAGTATGTGGGGTTAAGCACTACTAAGAGTAAGCCCTTAAGACAAAAATATGGCACCAAAGTTGCCGATAGACACTTTCTCTTATTCTTAAATGTTTGGAATTAAATCCAAATGGTAGTTTTTCAAACTGATATTAATTGTCGAAAGTCTTTAACCAAAGAGGTGACAAAACCTTTTGAGCTCAAGTCCTAAAATATAACGAATTAAGCATGAAGTCGAACTCAAGTGCAACCGAACGGAGATAAAATGTTCATGAATAAGCTTACACGAAGAAGGAAAATAGGAATGTGGTACCTCATCTTGCTTGCTCATCTCCTAATTTAGCCAACTCTTATGCGTTCGTCTCTATAGATCGATCATTAGAAGTGAGAAACCTACAGAAAGAATCAACAAGAGTCGAGTGAAATTTGCACCAAGAAAATGAAGCTAGTCTAATATTTTTGGGTTTTTCTTTTTAACAAATGCAAAACTGAAAGTAAACATGCATTGAAACAAAAAATAAAAAGAAGAAAGAAAAATATGAATATAAAAATGTGGGAGGAGTTTAACCTCCCTTAGCTTGGGCTTTTTTCCTAGGTGGAACCAAGCATTGCCACCATCGGGCGGCAGCTGCTGTATGGGAAGCTTGAGTAGCGGTTTAGAAGGTCGGTCATGAAAGATGTGAAGTCTTGGGTGAGGTTTATTATGTTGGCGTTCACATCATACAGCATGTTTTCTATGTTGTCAATGTGATGCACCACCTGGTCAAACTCGCCCCTCGGGACATAGTTGAATCCCGGCTGTGGTGGAGGCATACCTTGTTGTTGGTGTTGGTGGAAAGGTTATTGGTGATGGTGTTGTTGACCGTAATCATCCCATCCTGCACAATGCCAATCTTCTTCGCCTTGATCTTGCTGCTGTTGGCCAGTTGCCGCGTTTTCCTAGTTGGGGTGGCCACCTTGCGACGCAGTCCATCCTGCGAGGATCAGTTCCTGCCAGAACTCCTCCTTAGTGAGGACCCAACTTTGTTTACCTGGAAAACTAAAAGCTTGGACAAAAGGAAGAAAATTTGGTGGAGATCACCGTTAGGCTCAAAATAAAACTAGTAAGCACGAAGGGAACGTTCGGGTCTATAGACCCCCATGAACTTGGTGCTAGCCATATGAATGTCATCCAGGCTCTTACTACCAGCCACAGCTCTTTCCTGTGGTAGGACAAATTCGTTTTTGTAGGCGATCTATGTGATCAATCCACCACAACGAATGTCCCCCGCGGAAGCCGACCTTTGGCAACGAAAGTGCTAGATGAGCAAAACAGCCAAGTTTACCTTGTGCTCCATACCTGGATGCAAGGACATATTAATTACACTTATTTTGGGGTCTGCCATTGCCCCGACATCACATTTCCCAAAAATTGAATTCACAAGCAAGGTATGAAAATGTAATACCTCGGACATTACGCTCTAAACACGAGCCTGAATGAACCAAAAGTGGATAAGGGATTCTACCGCAGAGGCCCAAGGCCACTCACCTGTAGGCCCGTCGAAGTGGAGCAGGGCATGGTACCGGCCGACCACCTTATCCACTTTCAAGAACATCGGGACAAGAGTGAGCGGCGTAAGCGACAGGTAACATGACCACGACATACACAAATGAGTATGTATGGTTGCGACTTACAATAGACATCAGAGTCATACCATCTGGAAACAATAGAAACAGAAATATTCAGCGCCATATGACAAGATCCAAATATCCTAGATAGATGTATAAGTTATATCTCCTCATACATCACGCAACAGAGTATCAAGCAGAAGAAGAATACAAGATCCGAGTACGGATAAGAAGCAAATCGGCATAAGATGCCACATAACTAAGCATATTCCGCCCACAGATCTCACGGATCTCTATCCCCGGAATCTCTACACCTGATAGTCATTGCCACAATCATCTGTCTCCTCAACCCAGTAACCTCCTTGGGAGTATACCTGTCCAACTGAACAAAATATTTATCGTGTGAGACCTTAGGAGTACTCAGCAAGTCTTAATGCATCTAAAGGGAACGACTAGGGGTGACGCAATTGCAGCGAAAGATAATATCTACAAAGTTCTATATAGACACACTACACATCCGCCCAACCAGAGATGGACGAACGATCGTTAATTATTAAAAATAGTTATATAAGCAATATAAATAAACATTGCCCGCCCGCCCTCCTTCTCGCTTCCCGACAAGAACGCGAAAGAACATCCCATATGTTGGCAATTTTATTAACCATTCCATGAGTTTTGCACTATTTACTAGTCATGCCTCAGTCAAATTTAAGGCGGTACTTTAGTTATGCTTCTCTATGATCGAGAAACTGTGCTCCAAGTCATCCATAACCGCGAACATGGCTTTCAGAAAGATTTACCCTGCAGGGGTCCACAAATAGCAATACACACACGATCAACCTCGGGAAGAACCAAATAAAACGCAACGAGGCCTCAGGACAAAGCTTTCATAGGATTCATAAATCATTTCGGGGGCCACCCCATTAAGCTACACTCAACGAAGTTGGTCGACTCCGAGACGGACCAAAGGTTTGTGCCAATGGCTGTAAATGACTAAGAACCCAAAAGTGTGACTGGGCTTGTCGATACTGCAAAAACATTCCACAATTTCTAAACAGTACAGGTGCTCCACGCACAATCGTAAATAAAGCAGTAAATCATGGCATACGTACATGATAGTAATAAAGCCCCAAACTAGTTTGTGGCCCCAAAAAATAAAGTGCGAATCAAGCTCAGGAAAAGGAGGATTCATAGGGTCTCCCGTATGTGGATAGTGCAGATAGTCAAGGAACAAGAATCAAGTACTCGGGGTCCTACGGGACACAAGTGAGCTTAAAGAACCAAATAGCAGATAATGCTCACCGATGCCTGTTTCATTAGTTATCCCATTACTACTCAAATTAAGTTGTTTAGGTACCTCATTATCCAAAGACTCGCAAAATCCCTACACATGCAATTCTACGACTCGCATGGCTCAATCAACTCCTGTAGTAATGGCTCATGGGATGGAGAAACAAGCTTCGGTGGGGTTTAAAAGTACAGGCTATGCAGTACTTGAGATTCAATTTAATGCAATCACGACTCAAT
Source organism: Avena eriantha (assembly GCA_910589775.1). Classification (NCBI taxonomy): domain Eukaryota; kingdom Viridiplantae; phylum Streptophyta; class Magnoliopsida; order Poales; family Poaceae; genus Avena; species Avena eriantha. Next base: position 347,533,745 of record OU342742.1, on the reverse strand, counting down.
GATGCAAGAGTAAGATATAAGCATAGGTACTATATGTATGCAAGCATGGGGAATTGCTTGCCTGGCAGTTCTGTTGCCGAATAGGAAGGATCTGGGTAATACTCCTGAGACTCTTGGTATTCTCCTTGCTCAGTGTCTATCCAAATAAAAACCAAACACACAAGGGGCCGAAATAAATACATTGCACAATCATATTAATTGAATGCAACAAGCAACCAAAGCATGCCATGATGAAATGATGCGCAATTGCATGGTAGTAATGTAGCATGGCAAGGGTGAAGTGTGGAAACAAGAATTAACACTTTTAATATTTATTCGGGCTCATTTTATTTGCATAAACCATTCAGATTTCAATGGTTTTATAAGATGCATGCATCAAATGATATCATGGAATGCATAGTTAGAATGACCTCATCGAGCTAATCGATTTAGACATATTATTTATTGAATTTGGATTTACGGAAGTAAAGTTATAATGTTTTTAAGATAAAGGCATTAATTAACATTTTAATAATTTTCAAAATTTTAAATTGCTCCAAAATTATTTTGGATGTCATATTTAAATTCCTCACATTTTTTGATCAGAAAACATATATCATTTGCAAAATTTGAATTTATGGAATCAATATTTAAATCAAATTATATAAAAAGGGGTCAATAGTCAAAGGTTTGACTAGCTATAGTCAAATCTGGGCAAATTTGAACTTGCGCCTGAATTCAAATTCAAATTTGAAACACTTTTCATTTTGAAAATTTTATCAAATTCGAAATATATAAAAATATATGAGTTACATATTAGATATATCAATATTCTCGATTTTTATTTGTATTTGAAAATGACTTGGAAACTTTTATTATACAACAGTCGTTTACCAACAGTCACTGATCAGCGGGCCCTCGGCTGCGCGGGTCCACTGCGCGTGCGGGGCAGTTGGGCGCTGACACGTGGCAAATCCTGTGGCTCGGTTTAGGAAGGACAAGGAGCTAGGGGGATTTTTGCAAAAAACAACATGACCACGTCGTGAACGTGTGCAAACTGATCCGCGAAAACGAGCTAGCTGATCCGATCTTTGATTGAAGGTGGCGAGTGAACCGCTGCGAATTTCGCGATACCGAAAAAACGAAAGTTGTAGAGAAATCTTTTTTCTACAAGTATTCTTCAGGATGTATCGTCGGAGGAGGGCTGTGGTGGCCGGAAATAAATCGGAAACATAGGCGGAATGAACTGCAGTCGTGCGCGTGTTAACTGACGGGTACGAACTGCACGTCGTCAGGCATTGACACAGATGAACGATGATTTTCGACGGAAGATTCCGAGCTCGTGCTGGAATGAAATTGAGCGTGGTTTGGCTTGATGGAAAGGTGGTTCAACTATCTACAAGGTTGGACAACTATCTCGGCCTGGGGCTGGCTCGACGCGAAGCTGGCTTGCAGCGAAGGAGCAGTCAGAGAACCTACAGCAGCAAGCTGCTGCTGCGACCACGGCAGCGGAGGCGCTAGGGACGGCTCTCTAGGGCGCGAACACGACGGTGGAAGTTCCTGGGCGACGTAGGGTAGTGGGGAGCTGCTGTATGCTGCGAGGCCGGCGCTCGCTGGCGCGAACGCGCGCGCGGCGCGGCGAGCGGGGCAAGGCGAGTCTAGCGCGTGCGGTTACAGGCTGCTGGCGAGCGATACGGCGGCGGCGAGCGGCAGGGAGGCGTCTGCGGCGATGATGCAAGCTAGGGAGAAGTAGAGGGGAGGCATGGTGCTCACCGTGGGTTGTCGACGAGCGACACGAGGCCGACGTCGAGGAAGCCTGCAGCGGGAAGAAGCGCTTGGCGGTGAGCGGGGTCTTGGCCATGGCGGCGGCGGCCTGGTCAAGTGGAGGAAACTTGGCGTGGGGGAGAAGAAGATGAGGAGAGGGTCTCGATCTGGCTGGTTCGGTGGCGTGGTGGTGCTGCTAGCTTTATGCAGAGGATAGGGACAGGGAAGCACGCGCACTCGGCGTGGGCGCGGGGCTGCGCTGTCGCGCGTGAGGTAGCCCGGCAGAAGAGGAACATGGCGCAGTACCTCGTTGTACACTTGATTCGGTCAGGTTGCAACGGAGAGGCAAGGAAGAGCTCGGCTGGGCTGCAAGTTGGTCAGGTTCAGAGATGGGTTCAGGTGGAGGGGCGGTGCACGGAAGCAGGGTTTGGTCGGGTACTCCAGGCTGACGGACAACGAAGCTAGCTGCGTGATTGATCAACGCATTAGGTCGGGGCTTAGCTAGGGTTTGGAAAGTGTGTGGTTGAGTCACATATGTGAGTAGTTTTAGCTAGGACAGATTAGAGAGAGAGAGATTAGGTAGCTAAAGTTTTAGATAGGCACATACACTCTTTGTATGTAGATTGTCGGGTAATCCTCATAGATCTTTTTCTAGGATTAGAGAGGATTGAAGAGAGGCTCATATATATATGCTTGTATGGATTCACATATACACGAGTAGGTAAATAAAAGATGTCAGGTAGGAATGAGTGGAAGTGGAGCAAGATATGGATTGCTAGTGACAAGGTTGATGGGATACCACAAGATTTAAAAGGGAAGAAGAAAAGCATAAAAGATATAAAATCCAATAAAAGAGGAAGTAGATCATGGTGGTATGGACTACCTTGCATGGGCCATGCAAGACATTTATTGCAACCCATGTAGGTCTATAAGATGAATGAGAGGAGAAAATCACATGGGCTTGATTTAAGATTCAAATAAAAATTATGACCCCACATGTAGATAAAGGTAGAATTAGATCAAGGGTTGATGTTACCATGTTAGAAGAAAGGTTAAGAATAAGAGAGATGCCCTCAACTCAAATTGGGCATTATATACAAGTATCAAGAACCAACTACATGATATTAAGACGCAAATACAACATATCAAGAAGCAAAATATTATTAAGACAAATGCAATATGGGAGAAGAAACAAATGGAAAGGGGTTTTATATGATGCTCAAATACAATGTGGCATGGTGAAATGAGCATGATATTATGATGATGCAATAAATGACATGTAGTAGTAAGTAGCATATATAGACTAGGCAGTAGCATTACAATTGTTAGACAATTAGGATGCTACAGAAAATAACGAATAGTAGGATTCTGGATGGTGGCGCTCTTTTTTCACCAATAATCAGTGTTCCCGACGACAGAAATTTGCTCCCAAGAATGCATTGCCTCCATGTGCACATTGTCATCAATATCGAGTTCCCCCTCATGGGAGAATCTGGAACTATCACAAAATTCATAGAAGGTCAAGTTGTGGAGCTGCCCATCGAGTACAAAACTTACAATGCAATTACGCTATTGGTCCTTGAGATCATCATGGAACGATGAAAGGAACTTGAACGTGGCGAGCTTGTAGGTGTCAACGGAGAGGTAGGAGAAGTCGACCATGCCAGCTTGCACAGTCATCTGCTCGAAGTCCTCCAAAAGACCCTAGCAGGAGAGGAACTCATGGTCTACCCACTTGGTGGGAAAAACCTTGCGGTTGCTCATCCTATCATAGTCTCGACTCATGGCGGACCTCAAGTTGACCACCTCCGAGCGCCTCTTCTTCGAACCCGGTGGCTTGCCGGAGCCCGAGCCTCCCGCCGTACCCGAGCCCTTGCCCGAGCGGAAAATCCTTCCAACGTTATGCATTGTGCTACGAAATTTTTGAAGAAAACTATATGCATCAAGTTTCTATCATATAAACAAACTATTACAGGTAGAAGTTACAAATCCTAATGTGAGAAATCAAAAATAATCTCAACATATGATGAACTCATCTAATATCCAATGTGATGAATTCAACCATGATTTCAGATAATAGAGTATGGATCAGACGAGAAACTTACCGATGCGAAGATTTCCCAACTCAAAATCATGAAATCAATGAAGAATCAAAGGTTCTAGGAGGGTAGGGTTTGAGGTGGAGAGAGAAAGAACAAGGAAGAAAGAGGAGGAAGAAGAAGGAGGCTGGCTAGGAGCAAGCCGCCGTCGGCCTTTACCTGGTGAAGCACACGGTACAGGCGCGAGGTATGGGCGCAGCCCACCTGTACCGGTGGTCGTCGCCTCGCCGGAGCATGGTGGTCATGGCGCGTCCATAACCTACCACCACCGGAGGTGCGGGAGGCCGTGGCCGCGCTAGTTCTCGAGCGGGAGGTGTCGGGCCGAGGAGGAGGTGGTAGCCGAAGGAGAAGGTAGTGGCGGCGGCCGAAGGAGGAGGAGGCAGCCGGAGAACAAGGTGGCGGTGGCAGTCGGAGGAGGAGGAGGTGGCGGCGGCGGGAGGAGGTGGCCGCGGCAGCCGGAGGAGCGGCGGCGACTGACGGAGGAGGTGGCGACGGCGGCCGTAGGAGGAGGTGGCGACGGCGGCCAAAGGAGCGTCGTTGTCACTGAAAGGATGAGGAGGAGGTTAGAGAGAAAGGACCCAGAGAAGAAGGAGAAGAGGAGGAGAGGAGGAGAAGGGGAAGAAGGAGTAGGAAAACGGAGGAGAATGAGAGGAGAAGGAGAATAATGGGAGGGAAAAGGAGAGGGGTAGGTGGCCGGGGTGGTGATTCGAATTTTGAATCCACCCAACTTACTCGTAGCGCACTACATGGTGGTGCGCTACGGGTAAGTGGCCTCTATTTTTTTGTAGAAAAAACGATCTCTTGGCCGTAAATTTTTATTATTTTCGTATTTTGAAAATTTAAAAAATCACAAAACGACCAAAGGTCGTTGCGAGCGGATGCGTAATTTCGTTCTCGTCATTTTGGTATATTAAACGTTTTTTTCGACTTTGTATGCAAAAGTTATAGCCGTTTTACCGTGGCATGAGCTTTTTTTGCAGAAAAAGTCGAAATTTTTGGTTGTTAATTTTCCTACAAACTAGACCACATTACCTACCTAGATGTCAAAGGATTTTTAAATTTGAAGTGTTTTTCATTTTATTTTATTTTTTGCAAGGCTAAAAAGGCGATCCGGGGGGAGGGGGGGTTGGAGTTGGGAAACATAGGCAACATACTTACCCGTAGGGCACCGCCCCAACATGTATGTTTCATACCCGTGGCGCACCACTATATGGTGCCCTACAAGTATGTTGCATACCCGTGGCGCACCACTATATGGTGCCCTACGTGTATGTTGCGTACTCGTGGCGCAGCACTATATGGTGCCCTACGGGTAAGTGGTCTGCGTCCACCTCTTCCCTAGCCCACATGTAGCCCTGGCGCACCACCGCCATGTGTGCCACAGTTATGCCAGTTAGCCATCGGGCACTTGTTGGCAGTGCGCCACGCCTATTTTACCCATGGGGCACAATTGGCACATGCGCCATGGATGTGTGGATTACCTATAGCTGTTTTTCTAGTAGTGTCTCTCATGGTGAGTACACGGCACCCTATTCTAGAATTTTTTGGAAAGATCCTCGCCAAGGCAAAATCCGATCTTGAACGGATAATGGGTCAAGCATAAGAAAGGAAAATGGTCAAAAACTGAGGTCTTGCTACAATTGTGGTGATAGTTTCCATTTCGTTACCGAATGCCCCTATCAAAGTAGATAAGATCATGGCGGTATACTTTTGCTCAAGGATAAATCACATACAAGCAGCAACCAAATATTGTGCTAGTGGTACAAGAGGAGTACTTGTCCGGAAGTGAGGATGAAGAGGTACACTAAAGCACAAGAGAAGTGGAAGCCATAGCCACTACATCTACACCAACCATTTTGCTCTTCGACTCTCCTAACGAGAACATCCCCAACAAGGACTTCAATTTCCTCATGGCAAGGGCTTCCGAGGTACCACCTTCTACTACTTCTTTTCCTAAGACTACTATGAATATTGAACTAGATGATCCTACTAGTCTTAAGGTAAAGGAATAGGTCACTGCTTTGGATCATTATATGACTAACTTACAAGGTCATCACAAGAATCATTTTGAAGCCCTCATGGGTCAAGTTTCCCATTCGAAAGGCCTTCTTGAAGAAAAAGGTAGAATTGAAAGAGATGATACTATAGAAATAACATCCTTGAAAAATGCTCTAGAAGAAGAGGAAGACCTTCAGGCTTCCCTTGAGGAGAAGCTTGGAGCTATCGAGGAGTCACATGATGACATTGTTGCTAAAATAGTAAAACAACGTGACCATGCTATAGCTAAAGCAAGAAAACTTAAAAAGGAAAATATTGAATTTGGGACTGCTCATGCTAGACTAACCGAGGAACTAGAGAAACTTGACACTGCCCACAAGGATTTGGAGAGTAAGCACTCTATTCTCAACAAGTCTCATGACCATCTCCAAACTCGACTAACTAAATATGATTTTCCTAGCACCCCTACTCCTTTGTGTGATCATGTAGATATCCTTGAGGAAAATGAAAGGTTGAAGGATGATCTTGCCAAGTCATCTCTTCCCAAAGGTAAGGAAGTCTTGATGATATTTTGAGTAAGCAAATGTCCAACAATGGGAAAAGGGTTCTTGGCTATGTCTCCAAGATAAAGAATAAGAATAAAAACAAAAACAACAATAAGAAGAAGAAGGCCAAGCCTACTCAAGCTAACACAAACACCACTGTAGGAAATGACCACGAAAAACAAAACTTCTCATGATGGTTTTGCAGGAACCAATAACCCTAATTATGTTTTGTTTCGTGATTATTATGGTGATGTGTATGCTAGATATGTTGGACCTTTCAATGGTTATATTGCTTGATCTATTTGGGTTCCAAAGACCCTTGTTTCTAACAAAAGAGGACACATTGAAAAATTGGTACCTAAAACCAAGAATTAATTTCTTGTAGGGCTACACTTCTGGTGGGTCAAAATGGGTGCTTGACTATGGATGTACAAGTCATATGACCGGAAGCAAACAGATCATCATGGAGATGAGGCCTAATCACAATCAAATAACCATCTCCTATGGTGATAAGTCAAAATATAAAGTATTGGGTCTGATAAAGGTTGTGGTCGCCCATGATATCTCTCGCGTGGATGTCATGCTTGTTGAGACCCTTGTTTATAATTTAATTTCAGCCCGTGCCCTTGGTAAGATGGGTTTTGCTGTTTTTATTGATGATGATATTATTTACTCTTGTGGAGCAAGTCTCTTAAGGCCACTTTCGTTGGGTACGTAGAAAACGGCTTGTATGTTGTGGAATTTTCCGGGAAAACCACTGTAGGTCCGATGTTCTTATTCGGAAAGGCCGATGTGGGTTGGCTATGGCATCGCCAACTAGACCATGTTAATATGAGAACTTTTTAAAGTCTCCACAAGGGTGGCCACATTCTTGGACTAAATGATAATGTTTCCTTTTCCAAATATCATGTTTGTAGGGCTTGTGTTGAAGGAAAAATGCTTGACTCTCCCGATACAAGGAAGACCATTGTTTCTTCTAAGAGGATCTTAGAGATCCTTCATGTGGATCTATTTGGTCATCCATCTCATGCAAGTCTTCTTAGGAAGAAGTATTTCTTGGTAATTGTTGATGACTACTCAAGGTATACATGGGTCTACTTCTTTAAGTTGAAGACCGAGACTCAACAAACCGTCATCGACTTCTCTAATGAGGTTAAACATCAACACAATGTTCTCATATTGGCACTAAGAAGCAATAACAGCTCTGACTTCAAGAATTACACCTTGAATGGGTTTTAACTGAATAGGGGATAAGAAATCAATATTCCCCTACGTATGCCCCTCAAGAAAATGGTGTAGCTGAGAGGAAGAACGAGACTTTAATGGATATGGCAAAGTCCATGTTGGCTGAACTCAAGTCTCCATATAATTTCTAGGCTGAAGATATATCCATCGCGTGTCATTCATTAAACCGACTCTACCTCCGAAAGAATTTGGACAAGACTCGTTATGAAATAATTCCGATAACAATCCCAATATCTCCTACTTACGGGTGTTTGGTTGTAAGTGTTTCTTTCTCATAAAACGAGTTTGTTTGTCTAAATTTGAGTCTAAGGTTTTAGAAAGTATTTTTGTTGGCTATGGTACCGAATCCCACACTTATAGTCTACAAGAAAGACTCTAGAATTTTTGTAGAATATTGTAGTGTGGTGTTCAAGGGGAATGACGGCTCCCATGTGGGGAAAGTTGGTGTTTGTGATACAGATATTGAAATACCCCAAGATGCCATAAGAAGAATGGGTGTGGGATTTTTCCGCCCTGTTGAGGAACCCCATGTGGCAGATCAGGAAGGAAAATGCTCTACTCAAGTGGATCCCTCGTCTACACAAGGCCAACGAGCACCATCTGCCGAAGCTATTGATACACCTACCCAACATCATACTGAAGATCATCTATCTATTGATCAAGCTGGAAGTCCCAGGCCGGATAATCCGGCCTTTCCCATGGACAGCTCATCCGGACTTACAACTCGTTCGAATTCTAGCAACGCACGAGACCCAGGAGAAACTCCCAGACCGGATTATCCGGCCTCACCCTCGGCCGGGATTACCCGACCCTGCAAGTCCAGAGTTGCAACAACCATATGATATTCAATTGGTTTCAATGGAACATTCTTTTTATGGGAGTTTATACCCACAAGGGTCAGTATGAGGCATGTTGTCAATGCCATGATATGGCCCATACTCAACAAATGATCCTTCACCATGTCTTTGGGGCTCAAGGCAATCCCCCGCAGTAGTATGCTCCTACTTCGTATGCTTAGTGGAACACCTCTAGTATCAATTATGGTGAGATGAAGCGGCACTTGTTCCCCGCCCTAGCAAGGGCGTCTCCACCTCCTCCGGCAGATGATGAGGATGACGATGGGGCCAATGAGTATGATGATGAGGACGAGGACGAGTTATCTTCTAGGGAACTAGCATTGCTCATTTCCCCTTTTTAGCGTTTCAATGCCAAAGGGGAGAAGTAGTTCTAGTAGGAAGTTCGTGGATTTGTATGGGTCAGGTGCAAGCAACATTTGTTTTATTTGCGCCTTTTATCCGTGCTTGTACCCATTTATCTAACGTTGAAATTTTATTGTCTATTTGGTTTGTGTGACGGTGAGACTTATGGAATTATCTATGGACCTTATGGATCTATCTATGGAATTATATCAGAATCATTCTATGAGGCTTATGGATTATATATATGGTTTCATCTCTAGAAGTATTGGATTTATCTTGTGAGACATATCAATCTATCTTTAGTTGGTTGAGGCAAATTGTATGGTTGGTATGATCTTCATCTCAAAGCCTCAAAATTTTCTTGCCAAACGTATCCAAATCATAAAGGGAATTCAAACCTATATGTTGTACATTTGTATTCCAATTAAAATTACTTGTATGCACACACTTAGAGAGAGCCTTTTTTTATCCTTTTGGGTACATGTTGCTTTTTTGCTTATGTGCACTATTGCAAATCCTAGTATTGTTATCTAACACCAAAAAGGGGGAGATTGAAAGAGCATTTCATGATCCCTAGTGTTTTGCGTGTTAGATAAAAATACCAAGGATAGTTTAATTGTGCGTTGAGTACTGCAGATAATTATCCCCAAAAGAGCTCTTGTTCAAATAAACCAAAAGAAGGATTTTAGGCTAGATTATCCACCCCATGCTAGGCTGGATAATCCGCCCTTGGCTAAATCGGCCAAGGACCAGGCGTGCAGTGCTCTTTGGGGGTGGACTTTTTCCAAATAGTTTGCACTGGGCCAGATGTTTGCGCAGGGCCGGATTATATGGCCAGAAATTCACCTGGATTATCCGCCCCTCCCAAGAATCGTCTAAGGACCAAGTACACGTCATGCAGAAGGGGGACAGAGTTTTCCCCTAGAAATTTGGTCAGGGTCGGAGTTTTTCCCTAATGGTTAATCCACCCCTCCCCAAGGGCCAAATTATCTAGGCCCAACGGAATTTTGCGAAGGACCATCAGTACGTCGTGTAGTAAGGGGGGTGGATGTTTGGCCCGTATTATTTGCTCCGGGCCGGACTTTTTCCCTCGGATAGATTCTCTGGCCCAGTTGACTCCAAACAACTTCATTTTGGGAGGGGTATAAATTACCCCTCACCATCTTCAACCTCGAGACTCTCGAATCTGATGAAAAAGCGTTGTGCTGTTGAGCTCCAGTTTTCACAAGATCTCCCCATTCAACCATCCAAATGCTTCGATCTTTGAAGAATCAAAGGAGGAGGACTTGATCTACATCATCACCAAAAAGATCTTAAATTTCTCCCTAATTCATTTGAGGGCCTTTCGATCTAGAATTTCATTCAAATTTCTAGATCCTAGTTTCATTATTTGATAAACTTGTTTATTGTGGCAACTTGTTGTCATCTTGGGAGCCTCCAATTCAGTTGTGGATGCGTGCCCCGATCTCATTGTAAAGGCGTCGATTCCCGCCTCGAAGGGTACCATATAGTGGAAAGGTGTATCAGGCCAATTGTGGTGAGATCCATCGGAGAATAGGGTGAGACCTATTGTGGCATGGTGTTCTTAGTACCTCCCGCCCCTCCAATGCAGATATACTTCCCCTAAAAAGGAACTGTGGTAAAACAAATCTCATGTCTTCACGTGCACCATTCTTGGTTACCTCGTTCTTCTCACCTCCTTTACTTGTTGAGTAGCCAGGTTGGCACATAGGTATATTCACTATAGTTGCATATCTAGATAATTAACCTTCATGCCAAGCATGAATTGAAAAAATATTAAAATTTGAAGTAACACCTATTCATCCCCTCTCTAAGTGCCCATACAATCCATTTCAAAAATCCTAGCCCTATCCCAGGACCCATTTCCCCTTCCGAACTATACCACCCAATCACCCTACACTTCCACAAAAACAACAGAAGACAAGAGAGACTAACACTCGAACCCCACATCCTCGCCACCTCACCCTCTTCCACCTCCAGCCGATGAGATGCCCGCGCCCACGTCCGTTACTTTGTTTTAAATCCCGATTAAATTAGCATTTAGTAAGCATCAATTCTCCACCTCGACAATGCCATATTAACTCCCACCTCCTCCTCTCTAGTTTCCCTCAATTTTACCTTGTGGAAAGGCATCCCTCTACTCAAAATAGAGCCCGTACCTCCATAGTCACCTACAACATCTGATGATGTTTCTGGTGAGCATGGTCAACACCGCGCCTCCCATTTTATTATATTCTTCGTAGAAAATTCTTGCGCACCTCCCTGACTTGTTTGAATACTTTCTAGTGCTCCATAGCATCATCACCATTATCATCTATGAGCAACCACTACTGTGTCCAACTCTGGCGAGTGGTTCTAGGGATCCTTGACCTACCCTCTCCAAACTCTCTATTATATAATCTCCCCGAGACCAGGTGCAACATCCTGACCATATCTCCCTTCCCAGTAACAACCGGAACCTCGAGAACATCGCTTAGTATGATGGGTTACCCATAGTCTACTCTGGTACACCTAAGTTTTCCTTGCTACCGCAGTAGAGCCTTGATCCTGCCCGTTGGGTCTTGGATGGACCAACGATATTGCTCGAAGGCCGGCGACGAGACCTGATACATCGTAAACATATCTATAACTTTTGATGATTCCATGCTTGTTTTATATCTACTTTCTTATGTGTTGTCCACACTTTGAGGTATTTTTATTCATTTTCTGGAACTAACCTATTAACAAGATGCCACAGTGCCAGTTGCCTGTTTTCTGCTATTTTTGGTTTCAGAAAAGCTAGAAAAGACATATTCTTAGAACTGGATGAAACAAAGCCTGAAGTTCCTATTTTTTCCGACACGACATGGAGTCCAAAGGGGAGACAGAGGGGAGCCAGAGGGTAGGCACACCGTAGGGTGGCGCGGGTCACCCTGGCCACGCCACCAGGGGGTGTGGCCACCTTGGCCCACCTCTGGCATCGCCCTTTCTCCTATAAAAGCCTCCCGGGACAAAAACCCTAAGGACCAGATCATAATTCTACGAAAAGTTCCGTAGCGCCGCCGCCATCAAAGAGGAGATTTGGGGGACAAAAGTCTCTGTTCTGGCATCCTGCCGAGACGGGAAGTGCCCCCGGAGCCATCTCCATCGACTCCACCGCCATCTCCATCACCATTGCTAACTCCCATGATGAGGAGGGAGTAGTTCTCTCTCGAGGCTAAGGGCTCTACCGGTATCTATGTGTTAATCTCTCTCTCTCTCTATGCGTGATCTTATTGAGATCATGAGCTTTGTAATCTATAGATCTATTCTGCTACTCAAGTACTTTAATGAATCTCTTCTTATCCCCACGTGTGTGAAGTTGACAGTGTGCACACCGTGTGGCACTTTGGATAAGGTTACATAAATACTTATCATGAGTATAATTTGAGTTGGATGTCTCTATGAAATTGTGGTGTTTGTTGGAACCATCTAGCTCTCAAGGTGACAGTGAGGGTTTATCTAGATGGGGAATGCAAACTTTAAGGTGTGCTGTTATAGCCATACATCGTCCAACTAAAGAGTAGTTCAGGGTATAATAATGAAGAGAAGATATTTATATGAGAGTGTTCACTAGTGAAAGTATGATCCATAGGCCTTGTTTCCAAGCATTGAAACACCATTTACAATCAGTCATGTTACATGTTTGCTTGCTGCCACTATTATTTCAGATTGCAATTACCCCTTATAATCATCCATACTACTTGTATTTCACTATCTTTTCGCCGAACTAGTGCACCTATACACCTGAAAAGTGTATTGGGTGTGTTGGGGACACAAGAGACTTCTTGTATCTTGATTGCAGGGTTGCTTGAGAGAGATACCTTTGACCACTTCCTCCCTGAGTTTGATAAACCTTGTGCGATCCACTTAAGGGAAACTTGCTACTGTTCTACAAACCTCTACACTTGGAGGCCCAACACTGTCTACAAGAATAGAAGCGTGCATAGACATCAAGCTATTTTCTGGCACCGTTGCCGGGGAGGTAAGGTAAAAGGTACTCACATCTTTTGGCTACTAAGCTATCTTCTAGTGCGGTTGCTGGTGTGTGAGTGCTCGAAGTTATTTCCTTTAGATTCTGCAATTATATCTTTTTGTTTCTTGTTTTTATTTTCACTAGTTAGGCTTAATGGAAAACAACAAAAAATTTAGAGAGCTTTATAGTATTTACCTTGAGTTAGGACATGAAGTGTTTGAATAGAAAATTAAAAAACCTATGGAACTTTATTTGCATGATAACAACAATGTTATTAGTATGAATTCTTTGAACACCATTATTGCTAATGCTATGGAGAAGTCTAAGCTTGGGGAAGCTGGTTTTGATGAGCATGATATTTTTAGTCCCCCAGGCACGGAGGAGAAAATTTACTTTGATGGTACTATACCTCCAATATATGATGATTACAATGATGAATATGATATTTTCAATCCACCTACTATTGATGAGAAAATTAATTATGATTACAATATGTCTCCTATATTTGATGACTATGGTGATGGGAATAATAATGATATCTATTTTGTTGAGTTTGCTCCCACTATGATTAATAAGAATGACTATGCTTATAGGGAGAGTAATAATTATTTTATGCATGTGGCTCATGATAAGAATGTTTTATGTGATAGTTATATTGTTAATTTTATTCATGATGCTACTAAAAGTTATTATGAGAGAGGGAAACATGGTTTTATGTATCTCAACAATATTAATTTTCCCCTCTTTATGTTGAAAATTTTGAAGTTGCACTTGTTTTGCTTTCCTATGCTTGTTTCTTTGTGCTTTCATGACTTGTTTCTTTCCAAGATTATTTTTCATAGGAAGTGGGTTAGACTTAAATTTGTTCCATACTTGCTTCTTGATGCTCTCTTTTACTTCAATTCATATTTCTTATGTGAGCACCATCGACATTATCATGCCTATCTTAATGGCTATAAAGAAAGAGCTTTTGGGAGACAACCCATTATATTTTTACTTTCAGTTTATTTTTGTTTTCTTGAGTCTCGTAAGTTATTACTTCTGTAATAACCTCTCCTTATCCTTTTTGTGTGGTTTTTGTGCCGAGAATAACCTCTAATGAGAGAGAAGTAAGACTTGGGAAAGTTGCTGTCCCGAAATAGATTTTTGTGCTTCACTGTGAAAAATTCTGAAAAATATCTGTACTTCGGATTGAGCTGTAATTTTTTGTTCTTCTGCCCCAGGTTGTTATCCAACTTTCATTAGTTTCACACTTTTAGATTTGAGCAACAAAAGGTTTTCTAAAAAATCATTTTCACCTACTGGTCTGCTTTGATAGATTTCTGCCATTATTTCCATTTGCCTCTTAATCTCTTTCTCTTTGAGTTCTTGCCAATTTCTTGAACTTTTAAAAGGAATTGCTACAGTTTCTTGTGTTTTAATGTAAGTTTCACTTGTGTTGAAACTGAACCTAAAGACTTATTATCTTGTGTACACTAATGTTGCTAATGAAGATCGTGTGAAGTTTTGTATGAAGGAAAATTTTCAGGTGTAGGGAAGAGTAATGTGATAAGATGAAGTATGGACAAAAGCTCAAGCTTGGGGATGCCACCCGTGTCACCCCAAGAATACTCAAGAAGTGTAAGCGTCAAAGCTTGGGGATGCCCAAGGCATCCCCTTCTTCATTAATAAAAATCTCATGTTTTCTTCCAAACACTTCATTTTTATTGTTTCATGCACAATTGTGTTGTTCTTGGAGCGTCTTTGTTTTTGTTCTTAGTTTTCGTTTGCTTAGTTTGCTTGAATAAGTTGGTTGGATCCCAACACACTTCTTTTGGAGAGAGACACACCCCGTTATTCATTGCCTAGAACACTCTAGTTTTCACTCTTATTGTTTTGTGAGTGTTCTCCTTTGCTAGCACCGTGTTTATCTTTAGTTTTAGATTGGTGTTGGAAAAGAGTAGGAAGCTTCATGCTTATAAGTGGTACAAAAGGAGCTTTTTTAGACTGTGGCTTATACTTTATCATGTCATGTTTGAGATTGATTTGGCTTTATGCTTAGTGATTATTGTTGTAGCATGACTTGTTCCAAACAATTGAGATTGCTTAATGTGCCGTGAAAGAATCATGCGTTGTTTTAGCATATTAAAGCATAATATTGTGGTATTCTCCTTTGATGCTTTATTTGTGTTGACTTGGCGCATGCTCACACCATGTTAAGACTATACCAAGTCACCATAGCCTCTATGATCATTTAGTTTTCGACTTGTAATAACACTTTATGCTTTAATTAATAATTTTTTGTCGCTCTGCATGATTATGGCGATTATTGCTCTCTTAGTTGGTCGCTCCCAGTCTTTTGCTAGCCTCAACATGTACCAAGTATGAGTTCCACTCATGCATCCAAGTCCAAATAAAACTAAGTTATTACAAAGAGTCCACCATACCTACCTACTAGAATTATTGCTATTCCAAGTATATTCATGTTTTTATCTACCTTCTGAATTAAACTTGTTATGTGAAAATTAGTGATTAAATCTCTCACAAACTTGATGGCACACTTTACTTGCTTGCACTTAATAAACTTGAACCATTGTGCCCATTTATGTTGTGTATATGCTTGCGTTTTGTAAGTTGTGTATTAGCAGAACCATGTTATCATGGGAAACGCTTTCAACATTGCACTTTATTTAGTTGATATCATGTTCTTTTGCTTATGGATCCCGGTGGTGTGAAATGAAAGGGGAGCTTGTAAGGCTCATGGAATTTGTATATGTGTTAGAGAAACGCCTAGGCGGCTGGTCTAAGCCATGCCTAATCATGGTGGAAACCTGCAGCGTAACCATAGTGAGCAATCTATGAAGCATCCTCTAAAAAATACCTATGCAAATAGGAAAAAAAAAGAGAGAGAAGAAAAAAAATCCTATGAAAATAGGAAATAAAAGGATTGCTTAGATGCTCATTGTCTGCTTGCCTTGTCATTTTGATATGGGGAATCTTCCGTATCATCAGGCAAGGGGTACCCCGTTGGCGGTTCTCTATGATAGACATGTACTTACAATGACAAGAAATTACCTATGACTAAAGTTGAGTTGCATGAGGAACGGTACTCGTAAGCAAGGGGCATGAGATTTTTAGCTCATAACTTGTCAAGCATATCCTCATATTTTTTCACTTTAACCTTAATCACCTAAATATGCTTATGATAGGGGCAATGAGAGCTAAAAGCTAATAAGTACCATAATTTTTGGAAGCTCTTTATGGGACTTGAATCCCTGCTTCCTTCTATGAAGGGCCTTTCTTTTACTTTTATGTTGAGTCTTCATCTTCTATCTTTATGCACCTATTGAGAGAGCATAGTGGTCATTCTTAGTTTAATGTGCGTTGTCCCAAAACTTGTTGATTTATTCATAACTTTGATATTGCTTGTTCTTAAACTATTTGTACCTAGTCACCCTTATGAACTATGAAGGTGTCCTATGCATTTATGTTTTGCTACACTATGAGGGACAAGCTGAATACCATTCTCATTATGTTTTCTATATGTGAAACAAACAAATGTCTTTCAAACTATTGTTATTCATGAATCTTTTGTTTGTACCTATTCATGTTATAACATAGTTGCTATGTCTTATTGTTAGAACTATATCTTTCATGCTATGTTAAAGTACTATGATCCCAGCTATCAATGTTTTACAAATACCTTGATCAAGATGATTGTGCATGTCACCTCAAAAATTATTATTTTTTATCACTTACCTACTCAAGGACGAGCAGGAGTTAAGCTTGGGGATGTTGATACGTCGTAAACGTATCTATAAATTTTGATGATTCCATGCTTATTTTATATCTACTTTCTTATGTTTTGTCCACACTTTGAGGTATTTTTATACATTTTATGGAACTAACCTATTAACAAGATGCCACAGTGCCAGTTGCCTATTTTTCGCTGTTTTTGGTTTCAGAAAAGCTAGAAAAGACATATTCTCGGAACTGGACGAAACAAAGCCTAAAGTTCCTATTTTTCCTGACACGACACAGAGTCCAAAGGGGTGACGGAGGGGAGCCAGGGGGTAGGCACATGCTAGGGTGGCACGGGTCACCCTGGCCACGCCACCAGGGGGTGTGGCCACCCTGGCCCACCTCTGGCGTCGCCCTTTCGCCTATAAAAGCCTACGAGACAAAAAACCCTAAGGACCAGATTAGAATTCCATGAAAAGTTCTGCAGCGCCGCCACCACCGAAGAGGAGATTCAGGGGATAGAAGTCTCTATTCCGGCAGCCTACTGGGATGGGGAAGTGCCCCCGGAGCCATCTCCATCAACTCCACCGCCATCTCCATCGCCGTTGCTGACTCCCATGATGAGGAGGGAGTAGTTCTCTCTCGAGGCTAAGGGCTCTACCGGTAGCTATGTGTTCACCTCTATTTCTATGTGTGATCTTATTGAGATCATGAGCTTTGTAATCTATAGATCTATTCTGCTACTCAAGTGCTTTAATGAATCTCTGCTTATCCCCACGTGTGTGAAGTTGACAGTGTGCACACCGTGTGGCACTTTGGCTAAGGTTAGATAAATACTTATCATGAGTATAATTTGAGTTGGATGTCTCTATGAGATTGTGGTGTTTGTTGGAACCATCTAGCGCTCAAGGTGACAGTGAGGGGTTATCTAGATGGGGAATGCGGACTTTAAGGTGTGCTGTTATAGCCCTACATCGTCCAACCAGAGAGTAGTTCAGGGTATAATAATGAAGAGAAGATATTTATATGAGAGTGTTCACTAGTGAAAGTCTGATCCCTAGGCCGTGTTTATAAGCATTGAAACACCGTTTACAATCAGTCATGTTACATGTTTGCTTGCTGCCACTATTAGTTCAGATTGCAATTACCACTTCTAATCATCCATACTACTTGTATTTCACTATCTCTTCACCGAACTAGTGCACCTATACACCTGACAAGTGTATTGGCTGTGTTGGGGACACAAGAGACTTCTTGTATCTTGATTGCAGGGTTGCTTGAGAGGGATACCTTTGACCACTTCCTCCCTGAGTTCGATAAACCTTGGGTGATCCACTTAAAGGGAACTTGCTGCTGTTCTACAAACCTCTGCACTTGGAGGCCCAACACTGTCTACAAGAAAAGAAGCGTGCATAGACATCAAGACCTAGACCTTGACATTTTGGATGAACCATTGATGACCCAAAAGTATAAGGGGTGTATCGCAGTATTTTCGAGGGAAGTTAAACCCAATTTATTGATTCGACACAAGGGGAGCCAAAGAATATTTATAAGCCTTAACAACTGACTTGTCAATTCAGCTGCACCTGGAAACAATCTTGCTCACAGCAGTTTATCAGTAGCAACATTTTTGTAGTAGGAATAGCAAAGTAACAGCAGTAGTAAAGCAAAGACAATAGTAACAAAAGCAGTAAACAGTGGGATTCGAGTGCGGTAGGCATAGAGATGGATGGACGGGCGTTGCATGGACAAGACAATTCACATAGCAATTAGAACATAGGGCAATTGCAGATAAATAAGATAAAGCATCCAAGTACTAGACAATCCTAGGCATGTGTTCCATATATAATCATACGTGCTCGCAATGAGAACTTGCACAACATATTTTGTCCTGCCAGCCCGTTTGCAGTGGGGCCTCTAGGGAACTACTGGCAATTAAGGTGCTCCTTTTAATAGAGCACCGGAGCAAAGCA
Organism: Avena eriantha; assembly: GCA_910589775.1. Classification (NCBI taxonomy): domain Eukaryota; kingdom Viridiplantae; phylum Streptophyta; class Magnoliopsida; order Poales; family Poaceae; genus Avena; species Avena eriantha. The sequence continues at coordinate 347,515,208 of OU342742.1, read as the reverse complement.
TTAAAACTCCGTGAACACATGTGATCCTCACATCAAAGCCTTTCCCTTCCGGTTATCCCGATTTTTGTCACTTCAGGGCCATAGGTTCCGGACAACAACGTGTGTATACAACTTGCAGATAAGACCAAGAACAATACTATCATAATGAATCAATAACATGTTCAGATGTGTAATCATGGCACTCGGGCCCTAGTGACAAGCATTAAGCACAACAAGTCGCAACAAAGTCATAAAGCACTAATAAAAGATACTAGGCACCATGCCCTAACAATCTGATGCAATTACATGAACGATCTCATCCAATCCCTACCATCCCCATAGCTTACAGCGGGGGATTACTCACTCATAGATGGGGGAAACATGGATGGTCGATGGAGAAGCGATGGTGATGATGATGGCGATGATCTCCTCCAATTCCCCGTCCTGGTAGGGTGCCATAACGGAGTTTCTAGAGCTGTTTCGTGGAATCTGGTGGTGGCGGCGGAGCGGAACTCCTTCTGGAAAAACGTCGAACCCCCCGAAGTTTTTAGGTAAGAAGGCTCCTTATAGGCGAAGAGAGAGGTCGAGGGGGTGCCTGGGGGGCCCACACCACCCCCTGGCGTGGCCTGGCCTGGCCCGCGCCACCAGGTGGTGTGGCCACCCCCTGGCTCTTCTCCATCTCGTATTCTGGCTTCTGGAGTCTTCGGGTGAAATAGGATTTTGGGCGTATTTTCCGGGATTTTTCCTGATAGTTGATTTTCTGCACAAAAGGTAGACACCAAGGCAATTCTGCTACTAACAGTGTCAGTCCGCATTAGTTGCATCCAAATCACACAAGTATAGAGGAAAAACAATAGCAAAAGTGTTCGGGAAAGTAGATACGTTTTGGACGTATCAACTCCCCCCAAGCTTAGCTTATTGCTTGTCCTCAAGCAATTCAGTTGAAAACTAAGTGCGATAAAAGAACTTTCACGAACACATTTGCTTCATATGATGTAAATATTCTCACAATGTGATCAACTACTTGGACAATTCATAATAAAGAGTATGCAACCAAGTCTACTTAATAGTCTTTGCAAGCTATGAAGAGATTCCAACTCAAGAATAATAAGTAGCATGAAGCACAAACATAAGCAACATTGCAATGCTCATAAAAAGGTATGATAGAGTGGTATCTCGCTTGCCTTTGATTATGAATGCCAAGGCACCTCTGAAGTTTAAGTGATGACTAGAAGTAAAGATATCAAGAATACAAGCATCAAAGTCATAACACAAATAATCAAGTAATGGAACAAACATAAAGAATGACAACTATGCTCTCAAGAAGGTGCTCAAAGAATATGTGGAGACTCAACAAGTAGAAGAAAAAGGTTTTGAATAATTTTGAAAAGATTCCAAATGCTGAAAGTATGGTACTCATTAGCTTTGAGCTCTCATTGCCCCTATCATAAGCATCTTTAATGTGGTTAAGGTGAAAGTGAGGTCCAATCTGAGTTATATGCTACGAGGGCTATAAACTGAAAATCCCCAGTCCCTTGAGTACGAGGGCTGCTCCTCATGCTACTCAACTTTAGTTACCGGTAAGTTCTTGTCATCGTAAGTATGTACGTATCAATGAGAACCGCCAACGGGGTACCCCTTGCCCGATGATACGGAAGAATCCCCATGTCAAAATGACAAGGCAAGTAGACAATGAGTATCTCAACAATCTTCTTATTTACCATGGGAAATGGTGCTTTTTTCTCTCTTTCCTCTTTTCATAAAACTCCTTTTTCCCCCTTTTTCTCAATAGCTATCTCTCTCTTTTTTTATAAGAAGAATGCTTCATAGATATCATTATGGTTACGCTGCAGGTTTCCCCCATGTCAGCATGGATTAGACCAGCGGCCCAGGCATTTCGCTAACACACATACATAACTCCATGGACTTACAAGCTCCCCTTTTATTTCAAACTGATGACATCCGCAAACAAAAGAGCAAGGTATCAACTGGGTATATATTTACAAGTGTTGAAAGCGTTCCCCGGGACATCACGGTTCTGCTAATCCCTAGCTTATAATTTGCAAGCATATAACTTTCATGGAGAGTTCACAATGGTTCAGGTTTATTAAGTGCAGGAAATAAAGTGTGCCATCAAGTTCGTGAGAGCTTTACTAACTAATTTTCCCATAACAAGCAAACATTTTATTCAGAAGAAAACAAGGCATATTGAATATGCACGGAGGTAGCAAATGATGCTAATGGGTAGGTATGGTGGACACTTTGGAAATATTTGGTTTAGGGAGTTGGGAACTTGAGTAAAACATACTCAGTGAAAGTGAAGGCTAGCAATAGTAAGGGAGCAATAAACAAGAGAGCAATAGCTGTCATTATAATGCTTGCAACAAAATAGGACTACTCATGGCATGAAAGTGATTCAAGATCCTCAAGGCAAAATAATTCATCAAGGCTTAACTGATTATTACCGTCATGTGCATGCGTGAGCATGTGCCAAGTCAATTCAAATGAAACATTCAAAGGAGGATACCACGGTGTCATACCAATTTATGAATAGAGCAATGCAAGCAAACATTCATAAGACATGCTACAAACTATTAGCGAGCTGGAGCTAATCATAAGAAAGCAAGAACTACTAAACATCCAAAGATAACATACACCCTACTTGAACTGACTAAGCAGTATATGTACAAAAATGAAAACAAATAGAGTTTGTTACCAGACTCTTACCACGCCTCAAGTTGTCATTAATCCTCATTATTGCTCTTCACTTGTGTGGCTTGAATAATAATATGAAACCCAATAATCCACTGAGGACTTCCGAACCCTGTAGCAAACTCGCAAAAACCAAAGAAGAACGACAAATATTTTTGGTGTTTTCAATTTTTAGATAAGAACCAAAAGAGAAAAACAAGCAAAGACAAATCTTTTTGGGTTTTTCGAATAGTTCAAACAAATAAAAAATGGAAAAGAAAACCAAGGCAAAAAGGAGAAGCAAACCAAAGAGAAACAACAAAAATATTTTGGGTCTTTTTGTGTTTTTAGAAAGCAAAAGCAAAGAAGAATGAAAACTAAAAAGAGAACGAAAACATGAATATACAAAGTACCGACGCAACATGATATGAAGATGAGTGCGGTGTCGGCATACCTCCCCCCAAGCTTAGGCTTTTGGCCTAAGTGGGTATCAATCCCAAGCTGGCCAGGATGAAGTGTCACCCTGGTACGACGAAGAGATCCACTCATCCTGGTGCGAACTCGAGTACGTCCCTCCGTAATGCATGGAGTAATCATAGGAGGGCACATCCTCCTGGTGCTACTCGTAGAAACCCAGCAAGCGAAGCTGCTCGTCCACCTCCTCCTTGGAGCGCGACCATGGTCTCCTGTGAACACTAAACAAAGCAGGCTATGGCAAAAGGATCTCCCTTTCATCCCCGTCAGTGAAAAGCATCCTATATACTAGATTGTTCAAATCAGAGGTAGCAGTGACACAGTGATGAGTTTTCATGGCAACAAGGTCAAGCCTCTATGGTGCCAGCATAGCATCATCGGGATCCACTGAAAGACCTAATGCATTGACTATGCGCGATTCAATGATGCCCCCATAGATAGGCCCCCTAGCAGTTAGGCGGCGAGCAATAAGCGAGCCAAGATTGTACCGAGTATCATTGTTGAGTGCAACAGAAAGGAATGCTAAATGATAGTTGGAGATATTACTAGTGTTCTCCCTACCCAATACACTAGTGGCAAGATAATATGCAAAATATCTAAGAGCAGGGAGTTGGATATTTCTTATCTTTCCGCGCTGCGCTACGCGGTCATCATCATTGGTCACCCCTTGGTAAAGGTACAACAGATCAGCGGGTCGCACTTGAATTTTCTTCACGGTCCCTGTCATACGCACACCTACAATACTGCAAAATCTCTCCAAAGGCATGGTGAAGGGCAGATCATAGATTTTAAAAGAGACAGTAGATTGATAGGGTGTGTTAGTAAACGTGAAGCTCTCAACAAAAGTTTTGGTGAGAATAGCATATTGTGCACTCTCATCTTGCATGTATGAGGTTAAACCAACCCTCTCAATCAGTAGCAAGAAATCATCAAGAATACCTGCAGCTTGCAAGAAAGTAAAACACGGAAAAGAGGATGGGTGAGCATCCCCATCATCCCTTTCACTGCTAATACGGGTTGCAATGAGGTCTTCATTGTATGATCGCCTAGCTTGAGAGGATGTTCTTGAGGGCCTCGACCTCCTAGGTGCATCACTCTCAAATATCTCTCCAAAAGTATGGTTGTTCATGCTTGGTATTCTGAAATTTAAACACCTATTAAACAAGTGATTGCAAAGTAAATATAAAGAAGGATTCTACTCATAGGGACTCGCAAGAGGCCTAAACATGCATCAAAATTATATCTCTAAGCATCAAACAAGCTTAGAAGCTCTCATAACCAGTCACCTACAGCAGCAAAATACTCAACATATAATCCACTAAACACAAATCTACTTGGACAAGGGGAGGAGTCACATACCAGGGAACAAATGCTCCAAATTTCAGCAAGAAAGATGGGCTGAGCAAGGATATCAAAAAAATCGAGAGCAAGCATAGCAAGAACGCGATTTTGAGCTATGAACTGGAACTTACTCGGGAAAGAGAAGAAAGTGGCAGGTGAGAGAGTTAGTGGGGGGCCAGGGGTGGCCCACACTAGGGCATGGGGCCACCCAAGGCAGGCTGCGCCACCATGTGGTGTGCCTGCCTGGTGGGCCCCCTGGTACCTCCCAGGTACCCCTCTGCCACTTTTTCACGTAAAAATTTAATATGAATTTTCTGGAATTTTTCGAGACACTTTATTTTTGGGCATTTTTCAGAAATAGAAGAATGATTTTTCTGACAGACAATATTTTTTATTTTGGAAACATGATGCAAGGACAAAACAAGGCTAGAACTATAGAAGTTCTAACATGCAAGCAACTAACAACACAAAGAAAACTAAACGAAAGCAAAAACTAAAATGCAAAGGATAGAAATAAACGGAGATAATCATAATGAAAACATTGTTTTGTTCAATGGAATCCTTTTGTTAGCAAGGCTAATCAAGTCTTGCTACCAAAACAATTGCATATGTGACAAAATTTTGTACTCCACTAATGATTATGTTACCTTGACCTTGATAGCAATGGTCCCAATCATAATAGTTTCAAATTTTTCTCTTGGTATGGGACAATATATTTCTCCAACTTGAATGCCTTCAACATGTTCAATTGAATTCAAACCATAAGTCCTTTCAATCTTCTTGGGGAAATAGACAATATGTTCCTTGTCATTAACATTGAATATCACCTTTCCTTGATTACAATTAATAACAGCTCATGTAGTATTAAGAAAAGGTCTCCCGGGAATAATAGACATATTATCATCTTCAGGCATTTCAAGCACAACAAAATCAGTTAATATCAAGCAATTGTGAGCCACCTGAACAGGTACATCCTCACATATACCCACAGGAATAGTGGTAGATTTATCAGCCATTTGCAAAGATATATCAGTTGGTATCAGTTTTTCAAGATGAAGCCTCTTATAGAGAGAGAAAGGCATAACACTAACTCCAGCTCCCAAATCACACAAAGAAGTTCTAACATAGCTATTCTTAATAGAGCAAGGGATAGTTGGAATCCCTGGGTCTCCAAGTTTCTTAGGAACCTTACATTGAAGGAATAATTAGCAAGCAAAGTAGAAATTTCTTCATTAGGGATCTTCCTTTTATTCGAGACAATGTCCTTCATATACTTTGAGTAAGGAGGCAATTTAATAGCATCAGTCAAAGGAATTTGCAAGAATAAAGGCTTCATCCACTCACAAAACTTATTATAGTGTTCATCTTCCTTTGACTTGTGTTTCTTATCAGGGAAAGGCATAGGTTTTTGGACCCAAGGTTCTCTTTCACTACCATGTTTCTTAGCAATAATATCTTCTTTGGTGTATTTAGTATTCTTAGTATGGTTTTCAGGTTCTTCTTCAACTTTTTCTTCATTAGGAACAACATTTTCTTCATTACCACTTTCAGTTTCAGCATCAGAGATAGATATACTATTAGGATCTATAGCAGGTTCAGAGGGTTCTACAACAGTTTTATGTTTCTTTTTCCTTTTCTTACGAGTAGAACCACTATTTTCAGCTTGTTGAGAATCCTGCTCAATTCTTTTGGGATGCCCCTCAGGATATAGAGGATCCTGGGTAGCAGCACCACTTCTAGTTCTAATTTCATAAGCATGTTTTTCTTTAGTAGCATTAACTAGCAAGTCGTTTTGCACTTTAACGAGTTGATCTATTTGAGTCTGAACCATTTGAAAGTGTTTAACAATCATTTTAACATCATTAGAGGTTCTTTCCACAATATCTTTCAACTCAACAATAGCTCTAGTGTTTTCCATTAGATGATTTTACACCCTTTTATTAAAGTTATCTTGCTTAACAATAAAGATATCGAATTCTTCTAAGCATTGATCATGAGGTTTAGAGTAAGGGATATCACCTTCATCAAAGTGTTGGAGAGAGTGTACCTCAATAGTGGATGAGTAGGGAATAGCCTTACATAATTCTTCTATAGGAGGTAAATTCTTGACATCTGCAGCTTTAATTCCCTTCTCCTTAAGACATTTCTTAGCTTCCTTCATCACTTCATAATTTAATTCAATAACTCCCCTCTTCTTTGATGTTGGAATAGGCATGGGAATAGATGGTTTAGGTACAATTACTTCAGGTATAGCTTGTTTAGGAGGAGTCCAATCTTCGTAATTCTTGCTTATTTTAGCCATTAATTCCTCAGCTTCCTTAAGAGTCCTATTTCTGAAAACACAATCAGCACAACTATCTAGGTATGTCCTAGATTCTTCGGTTAGTCCATTATAAAATATATCAAGAAGCTCATTCTTAGGTAATGGACTTCCAGCCTGTGCATGAATCAAAGCACAAAACCTTGCCCAAGATTCGGGCAATACCTCTTTTTCTCCCTGTTTAAAATCAAAAACTTCCTGCAAAATAGCGTGTCTAGCACTGGGAGGAAAATATTTCTGCAGGAAAGTACTAATCAAGCACTCAGGGCTATCAATAGATCCAGGTAAATTACTAAACCAAGTTTTAGCTTCTCCTTTCAATGAAAAGGGAAAACCTTAGCAACAAAGTAAGTACGCATCTTAATATCATCAGAAAACAAGCCACTCATGGTAGAAAGTTCATTCATATGTGCTATCGCACTTTCATTCTTAGTCCCACAAAAAGGTTCTCTCTCGAAAATAGCTATGTAAGATAGATCGAGAGAGAAATCATAATCTTCATCTGTAATGTTTATGGGAGAAGCAACAAACTTAGCAATAGGAGACAATTTGGGTCTAATAGTACGCCTCTCAAGGAGACTCTTAGCAGCGCTCCTATCATGGGTGTTCTTACATTCTTTAATAAACTCATCGGTCATCTCAACATAACCATGTTCAATATCATAACTCTCACTAGACTCATGTGAGCTAACAGGTGTGGTAGTGTCTTCATTAGGAGTTTTGGTATTTCCAGCTATAGTTCTAGCAATCGTAGCATCTAGGAAAGGACCTAATGAACCACTCTTATCAAGCACATTAGAAGCAGCATCATAAGCATCAGAAGTCTCAGATTCAGCAGTAGTAGCAGTGTGTGTAGCATGTGTATGTGGTGGTGTAACGAGCTTACTTATAACAGATGGTGAATCAAGAGCAGCAGAGGTGTTTAGAACCGTACCTCTTCTTGTAGTGGATGGTAAAATAGGAACCTTGCCATCACGAGACTTACCCATGATGGATGGATAGCAGCGAACAATAGAGAATCCAAGTGAACTTGATAAATAAAGCTATGCACCCCGGCAACGGCGCCAGAAAATAGTCTTGATGACCCACAAGTATAGGGGGTGTATCGCAGTATTTTCGAGGGAAGTTAAACCTAATTTATTGATTCGACACAAGGGGAGCCAAAGAATATTTATAACCCTTAACAACTGAGTTGTCAATTCAGCTGCACCTAGAAACAATCTTGCTCACATCAGTTTATCAGTAGCAACAGTTTTGTAGTAGGAATAGCAAAGTAACAGCAGTAATAAAGCAAAGACAGTAGTAACAAAAGCAGTAAATAGTGGGATTCGAGTGCGGTAGACATAGGGATGGATGGATGGGCGTTGCATGGACAAGACAATTCACATAGCAATCAGAACATAGGGCAATTGCAGATAAATAAGATAAAGCATCCAAGTACTAGATAATCCTAGGCATGTGTTCCATATATAGTCATACGTGCTCGCAATGAGAACTTGCACAACATCTTTTGTCCTGCCAGCCCGTTTGCAGCGGGGCCTCTAGGGAACTACTGGCAATTAAGGTGCTCCTTTTAATAGAGCACCGGAGCAAAGCATTAACACTCCGTGAACACATGTGATCCTCACATCAAAGCCTTTCCCTTCCGGTTATCCCGATTTCTGTCACTTCGGGGCCATAGGTTCCGGACAACAACGTGTGTATACAACTTGCAGATAAGACCAAGAAAAATACTATCATAATGAATCAATAACATGTTCAAATCTGAAATCATGGCACCCGGGCCCTACTGACAAGCACTAAGCACAACAAGTCGCAAGAAAGTCATAAAGCACTAATAAAAGATATTAGGCACCATGCCCTAACAATCTGATGCCATTACATGAATGATCTCATCCAATCCCTACCATCCCCATAGCCTACAGCGGGGGATTACTCACTCATAGATGGGGGAAACATGGATGGTCGATGGAGAAGCGATGGTGATGATGATGACGATGATCTCCTCCAATTCCCCGTCTCGGCAGGGTGCCAGAACAGAGTTTCTGGAGTTGTTTCGTGGAATCTGGTGGTGGCCGCGGAGCGGAACTCCTTCTAGAAAAACGTTGAACCCCCAGAAGTTTTTAGGTCAGAAGGCTCCTTATAGGCGAAGAGAGAGGCCGAGGGGGTGCCTGGGGGGCCCACACCACCCCCTGGCGCGGCCTGGCCTGACCCGCGCCACCAGTTGGTGTGGCCACCCTTGGCTCTTGTCCGTCTCGTATTGTGGTCCTAGAGTCTTCGGGTGAAATAGGAGTTTTGGCATATTTTCCGGGATTTTTCCTTATAGTTGATTTTCTGCACAAAAAGTAGACACCAAGGCAATTCTGCTAAAAACAGCGTCAGTCCGCATTAGTTGCATCCAAATCACACAAGTATAGAGGAAAAACAATAGCAAAAGTGTTCGGGAAAGTAGATACGTTTTGGACATATCAACCATAGTCTTCCACTGCTCCTCCTTTGCTTTTCTACTTCTTCATCCAGCGATGTCACAAAATACCATGTCTCGCTGGAAGAGCAGCAAGATGGTGGTGGTTAGAGCCGTGGAGAAATCCCACTGGCAGGGTGACCTGCAGGCTCGGACCGAGAAAGGAGACCAGACATGGGGCGAGAGCTTGTCTTCACACATGTATTCGAAGAGCGGCTATCATGGGGACCGAGAGTCCGGGTAGGTTTGTACTTCCATTTATTCCTGGGCTGTCTACTCCTACTATTGAACCATCTCTATACATCTTCTAGGGTAGGGGCTTGAGCGTCGAATTTTCCACGCCATGGGTCGATAGCACGACGGATATCTATGACGCATATGATGCCATCACGCCCTCTCTCTATCGAAGAAGAGAGGTACTGTAGTCACTATACATGTATTGGCATTTTCTATTCTTCTCTGCATGCACTCCATGCTCTCTTACTGATGATGCATTTTCCATGCTGGAAGTCAGGGCGAGAATCTCGGCCAAAGTAGATGAAATCAACAACCATTACATCAACATTCTGCAGAAAAACTTCGAGCTCAACCTAGAGTGTGATCGCCTCCGAGCCGATTTGGATTTTCAAATGAAGCTCGCACGATCTTACGAGCGTGACTCCTTGACGCTTCATGCTGAGTGCGAAAATTTGAAAAAGGAAGTCACACAGCTCCACAGCCATCAGCTAGCATTGCAGAGATCATCCAGGTCCCACCCTGCTAAGTAGGAAGAGAGAAGCCATCTCATGTTGGACGCCGAGGTCGTGACCATTGCGGAGGTCGTCGAGGCACTGCCTCCGCAGGGCGGCCATTGTGTTGCAAGTGCCGAATCTTGGAGTAGGAACTAGGAAGGGAGAGGACTTGCTGGCGTGGCCCTGTTTTTTCTTTCTTTTGGGTGCATGGATCGTCTTCACATAATTATATTGCACTATTAACAATCGAATGCGCTCTGTGGAGCTTTTGTAATGATATACTTGTTGTATAGTAGTAACTATTTAGTGTACATATACATTCAACTTTAGTCAAATATGTGACATCCTTTTTAATTAGGTTGTAGGGCATTTTTAGAAAAAATAGGACGGAGGGAGAGTAGTTCTGATAAATTAAAATAATTAAATCGTCAATGAGTGATCTTTAAATTTGGTCATACTTTCTACTTTGTCAGATGTGTAGGAATCCAATGTCTAGTATACTTATCAACTGTTCTGTATCCCCTATATGTGCCCCCTATGTTAATGAGTGAGTTACTGGGTGATTTTTTTGCTCTTCCCTATTAAAATATTGTTGTTATGATATAGGGGAGATAATATAAGGTTGCTGTTGGCGATAAGAAAAATTTAGGGGGAAAATATTTTTAGGCTAGTGTAGCATCTCATCTGTCTAACATATGTAATGCTACATGGTCTAGTAACATAATTGCTACTTCCTACATAGAATTGTTGCATCATAATTATATCATGCTCATGTCATCATGCCACCTTGCATTTGAGCATCATATAAAACCCTTTTCATTTGGTTCTTATTACATATGCATTATTAATTGTATTTGCCTCTTGATATATTGTATTTGGTTCTTGATAAATGCTTGATGCCCAAGTTGAGTTGGGGGCATATCTTTTGTTAACTCCACCACCTTTCTTGTCACCACCCTAAAATCCTACCATCCAACTATATGTGAGCTTTGCATTTCTTTTGGTTTTACCTCTAGCTCATGTGGGTTGGGATGGATCCACTTCTACTTCCACATGTTCCCATATATGCACCATGTTGTTTTCACATTATTGATATATGGAGCCACCTTTGCATGTATTATGAGTGGTACCCCTTTTTCTAGCTTCCATATGGATTGTATTGGGATGTATGCTCATGTGGGAATATTTTTGAGACTATTAAACATCTAGTGGCACATACACACTAGCAAGTCCTAATTATATTCAAAATTTGAGCATCTCCAAATACTCCACATGGAACATCCCCCCATTCTTTTAGCTTGGCCTTACTCCATATTTGGGAATGCATGTGTATAAATGCCATGATTATTATTTTGTTTTCACAAGAACTAACATGGCATTTATTGAATATGCATGGCCCATGCAAGATCATCACCACCTTCTCATCTTGGATTATTGAGTGGATCATGGTCCTTTGGGAATCAATTCTTGTTGGCTCTATTTTTTTTGCTCTTACCCTAAACCCTCACCCTCTTGATCTTTCTCTCCTTGCCATGTGCACCTAAAATCCTAAATACCTCATCTCTCTCTTATACCACCACCATGTGCCCAACAAAACACAAAAACCCTCACCTCCATCTCCTTATCCTTTCTCACCTCCCCTTCTTGCTTGCTCTAGCTTGGATCATGTTAAAACCCTAAACCCATCTACCCTACCCCTCTTTCCAAGACCATGCCACCCTCGAGCTTTGCTTTTGAGATGAGAAAAACCCTAATCTACACCTCACCCCTTCCATAAACCCTCTCTCCCTAATCTCCTCCTCTAACCCTAACCCCACCATATCACCTCACCATGCCGAGGCACCTCTCCCTCTCTCTGCCAGCAAGGGTCCAACCCCCCTCTCTAGCTAGCCGAGCCACCACCCCTACCCTAACCCTAGACCGAGCCCATGCCATCTACCCTCCCCCTCTCGGTTCCTCTCTCTCTCCCTGCCAAAGAGGCCCCACACCCGTGCCCTTCCTTCCCTTGGCCGACCCCAGCTGCAGCCACACCCCAGGCCGAGCCCTGCCTAGCACGTGAGGGAGAAGGAGGAAAAGGTGGCCGAGCCACCTTTTTCTCTCCACCGATCCCCCCACGACACCTCTCCCCTCTCCCTCGTGCTTATCTACTCCCTCCCGTCTCTCTGCCGTGCCCAGATCTCCCCTGGCCTCGCGCCGCAGCCTCAACCCCTCTCCTCCAACCACTTCTCCATTGCCGGCCACCGTCGGTGTCGACCACCCTCTCCTCGAAACAGGCGGCGGGCATTGCGTTTGGGTGTCGAGGAAGAACGAGGCGAGGTCCCCGACGTCGCCCTGTGCACGACAGCGAGGAGGAGGCGCAGGATCTGCTACACACCGACGCGCCGAACCGAAACCCTAGTTCGCTCGGGCTCTGCCTCGCCGTCGTCCTGCTGCTCCCCGGCCCGATCCACCACCTCCGACGACCCCGCGGTAAGCCACCATACCTCCCAGACATCACCTAGGCCATCGTCGTTTCCCGGTCTCGTCGGATGTTTCATCGATCGGTCTCTGTGCGCCGGCGTGCGCTAGCTTCGGCTCGTCGTCGCGCCGCAGAAGGCATACCTAGCCGCACAGCCACAAACCTACAACGTCCCCATAGCCACCGCAGTGGTTCCGCCCTCTACGCGCGAGCGAGCGCTCGCGGGTTCGAACCCCCGTGGTGACGCGCACCGATCTGTCACTTGGCCGTCCGTCAGATAGTTCAGAGAAGAACAACAGTATGTGTTGGTAGCTTTGCACATACCCCCCATTTTTATGGCTCCCTCAACCCGCACTCCACCTATCCCCACCTGTCAGCCTCGGTGTACTTCTTACAAAAAGGCTCCCGGCTTTTGTAAATCTCAACCCGCGGTCCCTGTCTCTGCCGCGTGGCACCTGCGGGCTCAGCCACTGGCGCGTGGGCCCGTTTGACCACAGACCCCACCTGTCTGTCACGTGGGCTAGAGGAACTCGCGGTGAGAGAAGTTTTTGTGCGCCGTTTTCGCTCAGTCAACATCAGCCCCACCTGTCTGTGGCTATGGCTAGTACCTCTAAGTATAAAAAGTCTGGCAGTTTTCTGTTTTAATTAAAACATTTTCAGAAATGATTTAAATATGATTTCAAATCTGTTTTTAATAACTTTTAAATTATAATTTCAAATAATATAAATGATATATGTTTTAGAATCAGAAAAATGAGAGGATTTCAAATATGCTATTCAAAATAATGTTTGACCACTTTAAATTTTTGAGGTGATTAAAATTACAATAAAATGCCCTTTTCTTAATTAATTAATAACTTTAAATCTACAACTCCAAACTCGAGAAATAATATGTATAAATCAATCAGCGCGACGAGCCCGTTCTAACTATGCATTCCTTGTTCTGAATTGAAAGCATGCATCATGTCATTATTAAAAATCAGAACTGTTTATGGCAATAAAACTTGACCACATAAATAATAAAATGCTTTATTCTTGTACCCCACACCTCACCATGCCATGCTACATTATTGCCATGTAAATTATGCATCATTCATCATGGAATGCTTGTTTGCTTGTCGCATTTTAATTCGTATGATTGTGCACTTTATTTATGTTGGCCCTTGTTTGTTTGGTTCTTCTTCGAATAGACGCCTAGCAGGAGAATTATCAGGAATCACAAGAGTTCTGCCCAGATCCATCTCTCGCTTCAACTGAGCTACCAGGCAAGCACTACCACATGCTTGCATACATATAGTACCTATTGCCTCTATCTTATTCTTGCATCATTGAGTCGCGAGTGCATTAAATTGAATCCCAAGTACTGCATAGCCTTTACTTTTTAAACCCCACTGAAGCTTGTTCCTCCATCCCATGAGCCATTACTACAGGAGTTGTTTGAGCCATGCGAGTCGTAGAACAGCATGTGTAGGGTATGTGAGTGTCTGATGGATAATGAGGTACCTAAACAACTTAACCTGAGTAGTAATGGGATAACTAATGAAAGTGGCACCGGTGAGCAATATCTGCTATTTGGTTCTTCATGCTCACTTGTGTCCCGTAGGACCCCGAGTACCTGATTCCTGTTCCTTGACTATTCACACTATACACATCCGGGAGGCCTTATGGACACCCGCTGAGCTAGAGCTTGATTTATTTCTATTCCTTGGGGCCACAATTAGTTTGGGATTTTATTACTATCCTGTACTTATGCCATGCTTTACTGCTTTTTTTAAGATTGTGCGAGGAGCACCTGTACTGTTTAAGAATGCGGAATGTTTTCGCGGTATCGACAAGCCTAGTCACATTTTCGGGTTCCCAGTCGTTTACAGCCATTGTCGCAAACCCTGGGTCCGTCTCGGAGCCGGCCAACTTCGTTGCGGGTAGCTTATTGGGGTGGCCCCCTGAAATATTTCTGAATCCTGTGATCGCTTTGTCATGAATGCCTCGTTGGGTTTTGATTTGGTTTTTCCGAGGTTGATCGAGTGTGTGTTGCTATTTGTGCACCCCTGTAGGGTAAATCTTTCTGAAAGCCGTGTCCGCGGTTATGGACGACTTGGAGCACAGTTTCTCGATGATAGACAAGTATAACTAAAGTACCGCTTTTAATCTGACAAAATACTTGACTAGTAAATAGTGCAATACCCATGGAATGGTTAATAAAACTGCCAACGGATGGGTTGTTCATCCGCTTTCTCGTTGGTAAGCGAGAAGGAGGATGGATCTGTTAATTATACCGTTATAACTGTTGTTACTCATTAACGGACATCCGTCTATCATTGGTTAGGCGGATGGTTAGCGAGTATCTATAGACTTGTTAGTTATTATCTTTTGCTGCAATTGCGTCACCCCCGGTATATGTCCCCTTTAGAGGCATAAAGACTTGCTGAGTACCCCTAGGGTCTCACACGATAAATTGTTTGATTCAGATGAACAGGTGTACTCGCAAGATGGATACTGGGTGGAGGAGACAGATGATGTTGGCAACGATCACTCGGTGTAGAGATTCCGGGGATGGGGATCCGTGAGATCTGTGGGCGGGATGTGTTTATTTATGTGGTATCTTATGCCAATTTGCTTCTTATCCGTACTCGGATCTTGTTTTCCGCTTCCGCATGATACTCTGATATTTGATGTATGAGGAGCTATCCTAAACTATTATCTCTATCTAGGATGATCTTGCCGTATGGCGATGCAATATTTCTATTTCTTTTAGATGGAATGGCTCTGTGAACAGTTGTATGGTGGCTTGCATACATACTCACTTGTGTATGTAGTTGATCCCTTCGCCTGCCGACTACGCCGCTCGTTCTTGTCCCGATGTTCTGAAAGTGGTTAGGACGGCCGACGGGTCTACCTGTGGGTGGCCCCTGGGCTCCCACCGTACTATTTTAACCACTTTCGCTCATCCAGGCATGCAACTAAGAGCGTAGTTCACCGAGGTAGTTACAATTGGTATCAGAGCCATCCCGCCCTTCAGGGTCTCAGTCAAATGGTCGTTGTCAGTCTAGCAAATATTTTTGGTAACTATGTATACTAGGGAAAAACAAAACGTGAGAGTAGAACTGCTTCCATTTTTATTCTTACCCACCCACCCACCCTTTTCTGGTAAGGAAGTGTAACGTTTTTCAATCCTCTTCTAAAATTCAAACTAGGATTCACGTGGTCGGGGTTCCGTAGTACCATAGGTTGTGTGCGTGTGTGTGTGTGTGTGAATTCTTTGTCTATCTGTTGCATCCAAATGTTATCACTATCTGCCTTTTGGTTATCAACTGTTGGTACATTCCATACCGACAGGCCTTTGTAAACCGACGCGATCTATCTGGTTCGTTGTATACCGGTGCGATCTGTCTTACTCTTTGTTGTCCGATGTTATCTTGTTTGGGGTGTTCGTTTCCGTAGTTACTAATCGTTAGGTTCATCTTAAGAAGAAGGTGTTGGGATATGTGTTTTACTTATTCTTGTGCGGAGTAATGATTTGAGTACGGGATGGAGTCGCGACCATACCACTACTTTTATCATTCGCTCTTGTATATTGAATTGGTAGAGCTACTAATCTTGATTCGTTAAGTGGTTTTGCGCATATAGTGGTATTTTAATAACGAAATTTGCGGAATTTTTTTTTCTGTTAGCTTGTGTACCACACTCCTTGCTCAGTCGTGTGTGATAGGCTTAATATCTTCTAGGTGCTTTGAAATTTGTTGATATTTTAATATCATCTTAGTGAATTGTATCCTTTAATCTTGGTTAATTCAATTTTGGTACTATTTTGGATTATTATTATTCTCCATTATAGTACTAACTTGTGTTTTATATCAATCACAGGATGGCACCACCACGCCGTTCTGAGGAGGACATACCACCTGAACTGGGGGCTACGTTGGCAAGTATTGCTAATGCCTTGGGAACAATGCAGCAGAACCAGCAGCGATTCGAAGAAAGTGACAGGAGGAATGAGTTTGTTCCGCTACCTCCACCTCCCAAGCGAGGAGACATCAAGAGTTTTCTGAAGTTCAACCCACGCCAATTTGAGGTGTCTGATCAGCCACTTGATGCTGATGATTGGTTGCGGGAGATGTCAAGATTGCTAATGACTGCGGATGTTCCTGAGCTAGAATGGGTAAAATGTGCCACGCACCTTCTGAAGGGAGATGCAGCTCTGTGGTGGGAAAATTACCTGAAGGCAGACCACTCTGGTTTTCAGCCTACTTGGGAGCAATTCACTGGGGCTTTCAAAGAGCAATACCTGTCAGAAATTGTCATGGAAAGGATGAAGGAAGTGTTTCTCAACCTCAAGCAGGGCAATGACAATGTCAATACCTATATCAGAAACTTCATAAACCTTTCTCGGTATGGTGGCGATGAGATCTCTGATGACAAGAAGAAGCAAAAGAGGTTCAGGCATGGACTCAATGCATCAATAAAATATGCAATCACTCATGCAAGGCCGGGGTCTTTTCTGGAACTCCAACATACATCTCTGCAGGAAGAAGCAAGTAGGCAAGTGTTTGAGGAGTCAAAGAAACACAGCCGCGATGCAGCAAGCTCTTCAGCTATGACAACTCCTTCTAAGCGCCGCGTGTGGGTTCCTAACACCCCACTGTCGCTCCCGACTCCACCAAGACCGTCAAGCTACGCGGCAAGGACACCAAACTCCTTCACCGCGGCTCCTAGGGGCTACAACCACAACTACCCTGGAGTGCCTTGCGGAGTCCCTGGCTACGCTGCTCCACGTCCACCTGGTGCTTGCTACACTTGTGGAAACACTGGGCATCAACACTGGAATTGTCCAATGAACAACAAAGCTCTTCCTCCACCACCTCCAAGACCTGCGGCAAGTTCTTCTATGGTTCGTGCACCTCCACCTCAGGCTCTCAACATCAACACCAAGCCTGGGTCTATGGTTGCTCGTGCCAACTGTGTCAACGTTGCTCAAGCTGAGCATGCACCTGGAGTTGTGTTGGGTATGCTTCCTGTTAACTCAGTCCCTGCACGAGTTTTATTTGATTCCGGAGCATCACATTCTTTTGTGTCCTTCAAGTTTGCTCAAGAGAATGGGTTGTCTTCGGATTCGTTACCTAAAAAGCTGATGGTCCTTTCTCCTGGGGCAAGGATGTTAACTTCCAAGATCTGTTATGATAATCAGGTTCAAATTGGGGATTCTTTCTTTTCGGCCTCTTTGATTATTCTGGGCAACTCAGATATTGATGTCATTTTAGGCATGGATTGGCTAGCTGCAAATAAAGCTGTGATTGATTGTGCTGAACATTCGGTCTCTCTGAAAATTCCTGAAGGCCATATAGTCTATTCTCCAAGTCTGACTCCTAAAGTTCAGCTTTTCTCTTTGGCGGCTCTGAATGATGATGCTATGGAAGCTATTCAGAGTGTTCCGGTGGTCTGTGAGTTCCCAGATGTTTTTCCTGAAGAGTTGCCAGGTATGCCTCCTGACCGAGAGGTCGAGTTTGTGATTGAACTTGAACCTGGTACCGCTCCTATCTCCAAGCGGCCTTACAAAATGGGTCCTGCTAAATTGGCTGAACTCAAACGTCAGCTTGATGAACAAGAGAAGTTGGGTTTCATTCAGCACAGTACTTCTTCTTGGGGTAGCCCAACCATCTTTGTGATGAAGCGAGACAAGACTGATAGACTTTGTGTTGACTATCGGGCTCTCAATGCTAAAACCATCAAAAATAAATATCCCCTTCTGCGGATTAATGATCTCTTCGATCAGCTAGCTGGAGCTGTGGTATTCTCTAAGCTTGATTTGAGAAGTGGGTATCATCAAATCAAGATCCGCAAGGAAGATGTTCCCAAAACAACTTTCACCACCCGCTATGGCCTGTACGAGTACACGGTCATGTCTTTCGGTCTCACCAACGCACCTGCCACCTTCTCGAGGCTCATGAACTCGGTTTTGATGGAGTATCTTGATAAGTTCGTCGTGGTCTATCTGGATGACATCCTAGTCTATTCTAAGTCAAAGGAAGAACATGAAGAACACCTTCGGTGTGTCCTAAACAAGCTGCGTGAGAACCTCCTGTATGCAAAGTTCTCCAAGTGTGAATTCTGGCTGCCTCAAGTCACCTACCTTGGTCACGTCATCTCTGCCAAGGGCATTGCCGTCAACCCAGAAACTGTTAAGACAATTGTTGACTGGCTTCCACCCAAAAATGTCAAAGAAGTCCAGAGTTTCCTTGGTTTGGCTAGTTACTGTCATCGCTTCGTTCAGAATTTCTCGAAGATTGCGAAGCCTCTTACCGATCTCCTCAAGAAAGGCAAGAAATACTTTTGGTCTCCTGCATGTCAAGCAAGCTTTGAAACACTCAAAGAGAAGCTCACTTCCACACCAGTCCTGATTCCTCGAGATACATCAAAGCCTTTCCAGATATTCTGTGACGCCTCCTTGCAAGGATTGGGTGCGGTGCTTATGCAAGAAAAACAAGTTGTTGCTTATGCCTCTCGACAGTTGAAGACGCATGAGATCAACTATCCTACACATGACCTCGAACTCGCAGCAGTTGTCTTTGCTTTGAAAGTATGGAGGCACTACTTGCTTGGAAACCGTTGTGAGATCTTTTCTGATCACAAGAGTCTGAAGTATATCTTCACATAGCCTGATCTCAACCTTCGTTAGAGAAGGTGGATTGAAGCAATTAATGATTTCGATCTCACAATCAACTACACTCCGGGTAAAGCTAATGTCATGGCCGATGCTCTCAGCGAAAAGCTTATGTCAACAACCTCATGGTGGAAGAACAACAGCCTCTCTTGTGTGAGGAATTCCGCAAGCTCAACCTTGAAATTGTGGATCAAGGGTATCTTCTGAACCTCCTGGCAACACCTCTCTTGGAAGAAAAAGTCCGCTCCATTTAACTTGGTGATCCTTACACTAAAAACATCATCTCCAACATTCAGCTTACGAAGTATGAGTCCTTCCACGTCGACGACCAAGGCACTCTTTTCTTTGAACACTGGATGTTTGTTCCGAACTACCCGGGTTTAAGAGAGCAAGTTCTCAAGGAGGCGCATGATTCTGTTCTTTCTATCCACCCTAGCAGCACTAAGATGTACATGGACTTGAAAACACAATATTGGTGGCCTGGGTTGAAACAATGTTGTGCCAAGTATGTCTCGGAGTGTGATGTCTGCCATAGAGTTAAAGCTGTCCATCAGAAACCTTCCGGTCTTCTACAGCCATTGAAGCCTCTGAAATGGAAATGGGAGAAAATAGAGATGGACTTCATAACTGGTTTTCCAAGGTCGCAGAAGGGCAACAATGCAATCTTTGTTGTCATCGACAGGCTTTCTAAAGTGGCTCACTTCTTTCCCGTCAAGGAAACAATTTCTGCAATTCAGTTGGCCGAGCTCTATATCAACAGAATTGTCTCTCTATATGGGGTTCCTCTTGAGATCAGCTTAGACCGTGGAAGCATCTTCACTTCCAAGTTCTGGGGAAGTTTCCAAAATGCTTTGGGAACAAAATTGAACTTTGGCACAACTTACCACCCTCAGTCGCAAGGACAAGTTGAAAGGATCAATCCGATTCTAGAAGATATGCTCCGTGCTTGCGTTATCTCTTTCGGCATGAAGTGGGAAGAATGTCTTCCTTATGCTGAATTCTCTTACAACAACAGCTTCTAGAAAAGTATAAAGATGGCACCATTTGAGGTTCTCTATGGTCACAAATGCAGAACTCCGATTGGTTGGTTGGGTGCAGGTGAAAGAACATTGTTTGGCCCCGACATTGTAACTCAAGCGGAGGAGAAGGTTCACATCATTCTTGAAAACCTGAAGGTTGCTCAAAGTCGCCAGAAGAGCAACTATGACAGAAAGCACATAGACATGGAGTATGTCCCTGGTGATCTCGTTATCTTCGTGTCACTCCCATGAGAGGCACACACCGTTTTGGTATCAAAGGAAAGCTGGATCCTAGATACATCGGTCCTTTCAAAGTTCGTGGAAGAAGAGGAGAAGTTGCTTATGCTCTTAAGCTCCCTGAAAAACCCAAGGTCCATGATGTTTTCCATATCTCTCAACTCAAGAAGTGCTTCAAGGATCCCGGCAGGACGGTGGACCATGAACTCATTAATCTCCAAGAAGATCTGTCTTATCAAGAACACCCCATAAAAATTCTAGAAGTCACAGAAAGAAGGACTCGCAACAAGTCCATCAAGTTCTGCAAGGTGCAGTGGTCGCACCATTCCGTTGATGAAGCCACTTGGGAACGCGAGGATGAGCTCCATGCCAAGTATCCTACCCTCTTCGTGTCTTCTTCTTCTTCCTAGAATCTCGGGGCGAGATTCATGTTTAGTGGGGGAGAGTTGTAGCATCCCATCTGTCTAACATATGTCATGCTACATGGTCTAGTAACATAATTGCTACTTCCTACATATAATTGTTGCATCATAATTATATCATGCTCATGTCATCATTCCACCTTGCATTTGAGCATCATATAAAACCCTTTTCATTTGGTTCTTATTCCATATGCATTATTAATTGTATTTGCCTCTTGATATATTGTATTTGGTTCTTGATAAATGCTTGATGCCCAAGTTGAGTTGGGGGCATATCTTTTGTTAACTCCACCACCTTTCTTGTCACCACCCTAAAATCCTACCATCCAACTATATGTGAGCTTTGCATTTCTTTTGGTTTTACCTCTAGCTCATGTGGGTTGGGATGGATCCACTTCTACTTCCACATGTTCCCATATATGCACCATGTTGTTTTCACATTATTGATATATGGAGCCACCTTTGCATGCATTATGAGTGGTACCCCTTTTTCTAGCTTCCATATGGATTGTATTGGGATGTATGCTCATGTGGGAATATTTTTGAGACTATTAAACATCTAGTGGGACATACACACTAGCAAGTCCTAATTATATTCAAAATTTGAGCATCTCCATATACTCCACATGGAACATCCCCCCATTCTTTTAGCTTGGCCTTACTCCATATTTGGGAATGCATGTGTATAAATGCCATGATTATTATTTTGTTTTCACAAGATCTAACATGGCATTTATTGAATATGCATGGCCCATGCAAGATCATCACCACCTTCTCATCTTGGATTATTGAGTGGATCATGGTCCTTTGGGAATCAATTCTTGTTGGCTCTATTTTTTTTGCTCTTACCCTAAACCCTCACCCTCTTGATCTTTCTCTCCTTGCCATGTGCACCTAAAATCCTAAACACCTCACCTCTCTCTTATACCACCACCATGTGCCCAACAAAACACAAAAACCCTCACCTCCATCTCCTTATCCTTTCTCACCACCCCTTCTTGCTTGCTCTAGCTTGGATCATGTTAAAACCCTAAACCCATCTACCCTACCCCTCTTTCCAACACCATGCCACCCTCATGCTTTGCTTTTGAGATGAGAAAAACCCTAATCTACACCTCACCCCTTCCATAAACCCTCTCTCCCTAATCTCCCCCTCTAACCCTAACCCCACCATATCACCTCACCATGCCGAGGCACCTCTCCCTCTCTCTGCCAGCAAGGGTCCAGCCCCCCTCTCTAGCTAGCCGAGCCACCACCCCTACCCTAACCCTAGACCGAGCCCATGCTATCTACCCTCCCCCTCTCGGTTCCTCTCTCTCTCCCTCCCAAAGAGGCCCCACACCCGTGCCCTTCCTTCCCTTGGCCGACCCCAGCTGCAGCCACACCC
Source organism: Avena eriantha (assembly GCA_910589775.1). Classification (NCBI taxonomy): domain Eukaryota; kingdom Viridiplantae; phylum Streptophyta; class Magnoliopsida; order Poales; family Poaceae; genus Avena; species Avena eriantha. The sequence goes on along the minus strand of OU342742.1, from coordinate 347,493,027 downwards.
CAGGCCGAGCCCTGCCTAGCACGTGAGGGAGAAGGAGGAAAAGGTGGCCGAGCCACCTTTTTCTCTCCACCGATCCACCCACGACACCTCTCCCCTCTCCCTCGTGCTTATCTACTCCCTCCCGTCTCTCTGCCGTGCCCAGATCTCCCCTGGCCTGGCGCCGCAGCCCCAACCCCTCTCCTCCAACCACTTCTCCATCGCCGGCCACCGTCGGTGTCGACCACCCTCTCCTCGAAACAGGCGGCGGGCGTGGCGTTTGGGTGTCGAGGAAGAACGAGGCGAGGTCCCCGGCGTCGCCCTCTGCACGACAGCAAGGAGGAGGCACAGGATCTGCTGCACACCGACGTGCTGAACCGAAACCCTAGCTCGCTCGGCCTCTGCCTCGCCGTCGTCCTGCTGCTCCCCGGCCCGATCCACCACCTCTGACGATCCCGCAGTGAGCCACCGTACCTCCTAGACATCACCTAGGCCATCATCGTTTCCCAGTCTCGTCGGTTGTTTCATCGATCGGTCTCTGTGCGCCGGCGTGCGCTAGCTTCGGCTCGTCATCGTGCCGAAGAAGGCATACCTAGCCGCGCAGCTGCAAACCTACAACGTCCCCGTAGCCACCACAGTGGTTCCGCCCTCTGCGCGCGAGCGAGCGCTCGCGGGTTCGAACCCCCGCGGTGACGTGCACCGATCTGTCGCCTGGCCATCCGTCAGATAGTTCAGAGAAGAACAATAGTATGTGTTGGTAGCTTTGCACATACCCCCCATTTTTATGGCTCCCTCAACCCGCACTCCACCTATCCCCACCTGTCAGCCTCGGTGTACTTCTTACAAAAAGGCTCCCGGCTTTTGTAAATCTCAACCCGCGGTCCCTGTCTCTGCCGCGTGGCACCTGCGGGCTCAGCCACTGGCGCGTGGGCCCGTTTGACCACAGACCCCACCTGTCTGTCTCGTGGGCTAGAGGAACTCGCGGTGAGAGAAGTTTTTGAGTGCCGTTTTCGCTCAGTCAGCATCGGCCCCACCTGTCTGTGGCTATGGCTAGTCCCCCCTGAGTATAAAAAGTCTGGCAGTTTTTTGTTTTAATTAAAACATTTTTAGGAATGATTTAAATATGATTTCAAATCTGTTTTTAATAACTTTTGAATTATAATTTCAAATAATACAAATGATATATGTTTTTGAACCAGAAAAATGAGAGGATTTCAAATATGCTATTCAAAATAATGTTTGACCACTTTAAATTTTCGAGGTGATTAAAATTACAATAAAATGCCCTTTTCTTAATTAATTAATAACTTTAAATCTACAACTCCAAACTCGACAAATAATATGTCTAAATCGATCAGCGCAACGAGCCCGTTCTAACTATGCATTCCTTGTTCTGAATTGAAGCATGCATCATGTCATTATTAAAAATCAGAACTGTTTATGGCAATAAAACTTGACCACATAAATAATAAAATGCTTTATTCTTGTACCCCACACCTCACCATGCCATGCTACATTATTGCCATGTAAATTGTGCATCATTCATCATGGCATGCTTGTTTGCTTGTCGCATTTTAATTCGTATGATTGTGCACTTTATTTATGTTGGCCCTTGTTTGTTTGGTTCTTCTTCGAATAGACGCCCAATAGGAGAATTATCAGAAATCACAAGAGTTCTACCCAGATCCATCTCTCGCTTCAACTGAGCTACCAGGAAAGCACTACCACATGCTTGCATACATATAGTACCTTTTGCCTCTATCTTATTCTTGCATCATTGAGTCGCGAGTGCATTAAATTGAATCCCAAGTACTGCATAGCCTTTACTTTTTAAACCCCACTAAAGCTTGTTCCTCTATCCCATGAGACATTACTACAGGAGTTGTTTGAGCCATGCGAGTCGTAGAACAGCATGTGTAGGGTATGTGAGTGTTTGATGGATAATGAGGTACCTAAACAACTTAACCTGAGTAGTAATGGGATAACTAATGAAAGTGGCACCGGTGAGCAATATCTGCTATTTGGTTCTTCATGCTCACTTGTGTCCCGTAGGACCCTGAGTACTTGATTCCTGTTCCTTGACTATTCGCACTATCCACATTCGGGAGGCCTTATGGACCCCCCTGAGCCAGAGCTTGATTCATTTCTATTCCTTGGGGCCACAATTAGTTTGGGATTTTATTACTGTCCTGTACTTATGCCATGCTTTACTGCTTTTTTTAAGATTGTGCGAGGAGCACCTGTACTGTTTAAGAATGCGGAATGTTTTCGCGGTATCGACAAGCCTAGTCACATTTTCGGGTTCCCAGTCGTTTACAGCCATTGTCGCAAACCCTGGGTCCGTCTCGGAGCCGGCCAACTTCGTTGCGGGTAGCTTATTGGGGTGGCCCCCTGAAATATTTCAGAATCCTGTGATTGCTTTGTCGTGAATGCCTCGTTGGGTTTTGATTTGGTTTTTCCGAGGTTGATCGAGTGTGTGTTGCTATTTGTGCACCCCTGTAGGGTAAATCTTTCTGAAAGCCGTGTCCGCGGTTATGGACGACTTGGAGCACAGTTTCTCGATGATAGACAAGTATAACTAAAGTACCGCTTTTAATCTGACAAAATACCTGACTAGTAAATAGTGAATACCCATGGAATGGTTAATAAAGCTGCCAACGGATGGGTTGTTCGTCCGCTTTCTCGTTGGTAAGCGAGAAGGAGGATGGATCTGTTAATTATACTATTATAACTGTTGTTACTAATTAACGGACATCCGTCTATCATTGGTTAGGCGGATGGTTAGCGAGTATCTATAGACTTGTTAGTTATTATCTTTTGCTGCAATTGCGTCACCCCAGGTATATGTCCCCTTTAGAGGCATAAAGACTTGCTGAGTACCCCTAGGGTCTCACACGATAAATTGTTTGATTCAGATGAACAGGTGTACTCGCAAGATGGATACTGGGTGGAGGAGACAGATGATGTTGGCAACGATCACTCGGTGTAGAGATTTCGGGGATGGGGATCCGTGAGATCTGTGGGCGGGATGTGTTTATTTATGTGGCATCTTATGCCAATTTGCTTCTTATCCGTACTCCGATCTTGTTTTCTGCTTCCGCATGATACTCTGATATTTGATGTATGAGGAGCTATCCTAAACTATTATCTCTATCTAGGATATTTGGATCTTGCTGTATGGCGATGCAATATTTCTATTTCTTTTAGATGGAATGGCTCTGTGAACAGTTGTATGGTGGCTTGCATACATACTCACTTGTGTATGTAGTTGATCCCTTCGCCTGCCGACTACGCCGCTCGTTCTTGTCCCGATGTTCTGAAAGTGGTTAGGACGGCCGACGGGTCTACCTGTGGGTGGCCCCTAGGCCCCCACCGTACTGTTTTAACCACTTTTGCTCATCCAGGCATGCAACTAAGAGCGTAGTTCACTGAGGTAGTTCCAGCTAGTCATAGTGCAAATAACTTCATGAGTAACTAAGGGTCAAACTCAGTAAATTGCTTATGTGGTAGTGAGTTATTCACACATACCAAGCTGAAATGAGTTTATTACCTAATAAATGAACTACTATTGTATTAACATAGACTAATAACTTCTGAATGTAAGGGGGGCAGATGTTTGGCCCGAATTATTTGCACCAAGCCAGACTTTTTCCCCCGGACGGATTATCTGGCCCAGTTGACTCCAAACGGCTTCATTTTGGGAGGGGTATAAATTACCCCTCCCTATTTTCAACCTAGAGACTCTCGAATCTGATGAAAAAGCGTTGTACTATTGAGCTCCAGTTTATACAAGAGCTCCCCATTCAACCATCTTAAGGCTTCGATCTTTCGAGAATCGAAGGAGGAGGACTTGAGATCTTAAATTTCCCCTAGTTCATTTGAGGGCCCTTCGATCTAGAGTTTCATTTGAATTTCTAGATCTCGGTTTCGTTATTTGATAAACTTGTTTATTGTGGATGTGTGCCCCGATCTCGTTGTAAAGGCACCGGTTCCCGCCTCGAAGGGTACCAAATAATGGAAAGGTGGATCAGGCCAATTATGGAGAGATCCATCGGAGAACAGGGTGAGGCCTATTGTGGCATGGTGGCCTTAGTACGTCCTGAAGGGAATATGCCCGAGAGGCAATAATAAAGTTGTGATTATCTTATTCCATGGTTATGATAAAAGTTTAATTTACATGCTATAATTGTATTAATTGGAAACGTTAATACATGTGTGTTTAAAAAAAAATACAAGGTTCCTAGTAATGCCTCTCATATAAACTATCTCGTTGATTAACATGATGATCAAGGTTTCCCGATCATGGACATTGGATGTTGTTAATAACGAGGTCACAACATTGGTGAATGATGTGATGAACATTGATCCGTAGTATAGCATTACGATCAAAGTCATTCTGTTTATATTTCTATAGCATCATACGAAGTAATCTTTATCCTTAGACCATGAGATCATGTTAATTGCTAACACAAGAAGAATACTTTTATAACAGCAAACGTCACACCGTAACAGGGTGACTATAAAGATGGGTTCGGGTATTCCGAAGCTGTTATGTTGAGGCTGATGGATCAAGAGTGGAATTTTTAAATCCTGACGATGGATAGATATACTCTGGGCCCTCTCGGTGATATCACATTAAGATAGCTTGCAAGGAAGTGATGTGATCACTAGAATGTTATATCATGGGAACGAGAAAAGAGTGCATGTCGGTAACGAGCGCAAACTAAGTATTGAGATACTGGTGATCGAATCTCGGACATGTAATATATCACAATACAAAGGGATTTAGTTACTATCGTTAAAGTTTATCTCGATCACAGAAGTCATCGTTGAATGTGTGGGAGTCAGTATGGATCTCCAGGTCCCGCTTTTGATTATTGATCTGAGAGGGGCCTCGATCATGTCTACATTATTCGCGAAGCATAGGGTGACACACTTAAGGGTTGCCAAACACCATTTGGAGCAAATATGTTCTAGACGATAGAATTGCAACGCGCTGGAATTATTTCAATAGACACCGAAATTGTTTCGGGTGAAATTGCTAAAATTGGTTCTGCATGTAATATTGAAATGTGGCTGGGGTTTTTATGTAAATGTTTGTTAATTAAAGTAATTAACAAAATTCTGAATAAAATTAATAAAAGAGTTTTATTAAATGAGAGAGCATTAAATTTGGAGAAATTCAATGCATTTTAAGTGGAGACTTTAATAGGGAATGTGAAGGGGCATATTTATGTGGAGGGGTTACCACCACATGAATGAGGGAGGTGAAGGCGCACCCCCATGGGGCGCTGGCCATGGGGAGGGGCACCCCCTCCTCCTATAAAAGGCCCCCTCTCACTCCTTCACACTCACACCTCCTTGTGAAGGACCTCTCTCCGCCTCTAGAATTGTTCCCCCATGGTCTCAGATTAGCGATATACATCTTCTCGGTGGCATTTCATATGGACGGAGTTGCTTCTTCCGCTGGATCGCTAGAGCAAGGAGGTGGAGGTTGTTCGGTGGCCTGAACGTGTGTGCGAGGACGGATGTGCTGCTGATTTGCGGCGCTAGGACTTCCACATGATCTTGAGATCGACAAGCGTTTGACTACATCATCCACGAGTTCCATCTCGTTAACAAAGCTTTGTTGTTCTTCAAGGGTATGTTCTCTATGGATGTATATCCACCTGTTGCTTGTATCTAGTAGATAGATCCTGGTGTATAATAGTTCCCATCGTAGGATTTTTTTGTTTTCTATGCTGCGAACCCAACAGTGGTATCAGAGCCTGATCTATGTGTAGATTCTTTCCACAGGTAGTACACATTAGAGTATGTGGGCGATGATGATCATTTTATTGCATCTTCTATGTATTTTGGATATTGGTGGCATAGTGGGATGAAGCGTCCCCGACTAACTTTACATGTCCTCGCACATGAGACCTATTCCATGCTAGACATGCAACTAGTTTTGCATAAGTGGCTAGCGGATGTCTGTCTCTCCTACTATAGTCAATATCTAATTTACAACGAGTTGCTAATAATTTTGTTATCATCGTTGTGGTTCCATGTTCGTAGGTGATACCGGTTCTATCTTCGAAAGCCCTAAGTCACGTAAAACTTGCAATTGATGAATTAGAGGCATCTAGTTTAGATCGTTGCTGGGCTAGTGTCATGATATGGTAATGTTGTAAGTTGATGTATAGTTGATACTCTTACAACACACCTAACGTCTAAGTTCCATAGACCTTGGCATTACACACAAAGTAATGGTAAATATCATACCATGATGCACATGATAGTGATCAAGTGCAAGAACCATATCGTTTCACTTTACACATTTTATGTTTGCATCTTATGTTGCTTGTTTGGCACTTTAGTAGCATTATAAGATGATCCCTCATTTAGATATCAAGATAAAAATGTGTTCTTCCTTAAGTATGCACTGTTCTATGGATCGTGTTTCGAGACATCACGTGATGATCGAGTGTACTTGACTCTACGCTTTCATACAATGGGTGTAAGACAATTTTACACACGTGAGTACTAAGGTTCTTACTTGGCAAGCCTAGCATGTACAGACATGGCCTCGAAACACAGACCGACATGTTAATCATGAGTCATATAGTTGATATGATGCCCATATAGATGCTCGCCTTTGAAGCTACACCGACTCACGTGATTATCGGACTTGGTGTAGTGGATTTGGTTCATGTAATCACCAAAAAGACACGAGGGATGTTGTTTTTGAGTGGGAGTTCATGTAGTAATATGATTAAAGTTGAACTCATTTTTATCATAAACTGAATCAAAGTGAATTTGCATATTTTGTTGTAGTCATTGGCATCTGTTTACTACCTTGTACTTAGTTGTAATCGAGATAATAGAACTACAGAATTCTGGATATTTACTTTACGAACTAGTATCGTATTATTATGAGTGTCAATCTAAAGTTTAAAGTATTGCAATCTTTCAACAAAACCTCACTTACTCCATGAAATTCAATAAATAGTATTGAATCAAGAGTAACAATTCCCGTGTTAGTATCTAAGTATCATGCTTGCCTCCATGATTCTTGATATTCAAAAGTTGTTTTAATATCGAGGTTATCTAGGAGCTGAAAAAATTGTTTCAGAAACCATCATGTGTGGAAGATATTGTGATATCTGAAACAATGTTTTTGGTTGCAATGTGATAGAGTATAATTTAGCAATATACATGTTCTCATACTGTATGAGAATTTGTGAAGGATGGAGATGCTAGGCATCTGGATATCCTAAAAAGGTTTCGGGAACTAACATTATACTCGTGATTCTTCCTTATAGTCTATAGTAGCTTGATCATGAAAGTTTTCATGATAAGGATGAATAGAAGATGTAGGTAAAATGTTTACTGCACTAAAAGATTACTAAAGAATGGATTTTTGAAAGAATGCCAGACATTTCATGATGGTGATCCACTTCAAAGTGCAAGTAGAAAGGTATTGGTATTTGACTATACATGCTTTTTACTATGTGTCATGTGTATGTCGCCACTACTGATGTTGATAGATTCTTTTAAAGAAATAGAAATGCTAAAAGAGAATCTATAAAATATTTGGCAGAAAAGAAAAGACTGGAAATGTCCAGCTTAGGTATATAGATGATATACATGTTATGGCTGTATTATTTGCTTGTTAAACAATGTGGTTCTTGGGTATTGGATACCGAATTGGTTGGTATGAAGTGTCATAGAGGACAACACAATTCATGAACTGCAATGGCCTAAGTAACTAGCAAAAGAATATGTGATGGTGTTCATTGAAAACAAATAAAGTGTTATTGTGTTTCTTGTTGACATCAAAACTTGCCTTCAAGATTAGTTTAAATAATTGTTATTTTGTTCTGATATTATGAGAACAATGGTTGTTCAAATAATTACCATATTCCATAAAATATGGATGAACTTCTACAAGTCTAGTTGGAGAAATCATGTCCATAAAACTAATGCTAAAATATCGCAAGACAAATGATTGAAATATCACTTATGAAGTGACATCGCCGTTTGAATTATATTGGAAAGAAAAACATGAAGAAACTCCATGTTGATGGATTTTTGGAGTCTTTGATTTTGATCAAATGATGCTTGTGAGACTTTTCTCGATATAATTGAAACTCCATCCATAGGCCAGAGAGGAATGGATGACTGACTTATTGGACATTATGCGTGTTGATGTATATAGTCCATTATATGTAGCCATGTGCGGTGGATCTTTTGACCTCATATGCTTTCTCCGAAAATTTGAGTGAATATATATGTATATTTACTTAATAAGGAAGAAGTATGAAACATTTGAAATTTTTTCAAAGACTTTCAAGATGAAGTGGAAAATCATTGTAATGAGAAAATAAAGAGTTTATGATTTGATCATAAAGTAATATATTTGAGTTACATGTTTAGCAAAACACCTAAGATTTGAGGAATTGTTCCATGTATTTGCATTTCCCAATAAACCATAGGAGTATGGTATGTTTGAGAGATCAAATCAAACCTTGTTTTACATGGTAAGATCAAAGGTGTCATTTATAAAATTGCCATTATGTTTTTAAGGATTAAAGCTTTATAGACTACCACTTTTACACTGAAAAGAGCACCATTGTGATCCGTTGAAATGACACCATATGAGTTATGTTTTGGGATAAAACCTAAGTTGTCTTTTCTTAAATTTTGGTATGCTATGCATAAGTAAAATGTTTAAAACCAAAGTCGGATAAGCACGTCTTTGTAGGTTATCCCAAAGAATTTGTTGGGCATTCCTCCATAACACCGAAGACAAAAGAGTTTGTCACTTGGAACGTAAAGTTTCTTAAAGAAGGATTTTTTCACAAAAGTTAGGTGGGAGGACAATAGAACTTTGATTAGGTTGATGAACCTAAGCAACATGTGCTAAGTAGCGCAAATCCGGAAAGTGTCCCAGAGGCGGCTAAAATGCTCATGGCTCCCGTTATTACAAAGGTTGTGATCTCAGAGATTAGAGTTCCTATTAAATCGTGTGGGCCAGTGAGAATCAAATAGTAAGATTTGAAACAGAAGTTATTATTGTTTTGACAATGATGAACCGACTACATGCAAGGAAGCGATGATGAGCCCTAGCTCCATAAAATGACTAGAAGTCATAAAATCCGTGATAGTATCGATACACGAGAAATCAAGTTTCTGAACTTGGAAGACCCTCCGGAAAGGCGTGAAGTCAATCCGTCGTATTTGAATCTATAAAGAAATAGAAATGGATGTTTGACATCTATGAAATAGTTGACACGTTGGAAAGGAGTTTACAACAATGTTTAAGGAATTGACTATGACAAGATTTGATCTTTCATAGCGATATTTAGTCTTGACGGATTAATGTAGCAACCACTACATATAATTTGGTATATGGTAGTTGTATAAATAAAACAATGTTCTTCTAAAAGAATGGTTACCTAGGAAGTGTACATGACACGGTCCGAAGGATTTTTTTAATTCAAAGGATGCTAATAGGGCATGCAAACTTCAATGGTTGAAGTGAGCATAACAGAGTTGGAATCTTCACCGTGATGAAAATGTTAAAAGAGTTTAATTTCATCGGAGACGATGAAGATGATTGCATTTGCAAGAAATTAAGTGGGAGCGCTGAGACATATTTCTAATACATTATGTAGAAGACATGGTGTTGATTGGAAATGATGTATCTTTTATTGACACAAGTTAAGAATTTCATTAGAATTTGATTTTGATGAAAGACTTAGGTAAAACCGAAATATTTGGTATCAATGTCTATAAGGATAGATTGAGGCGCTAATATGGTTGTGCCAAACGTACATATATGAGATATTGAAAGGGTTCAATATGGAAACGGCAAGAAAGGTTCTTACTACATGGAAAGGATTGAATCAAGATTCAAGTATATCGACACTTGGTGAGTGAAATTACATGAATATTTTGATCAATAATACCATGATATGTACATATCCAAATATGTCCTATGCTCAAAATGCTGTGAGCATATACTAGAATGACTCATAAGATGATCATTGGATGATAGTAAAGGATATTCTTATGATCTTTGGAAGAACTTAGAATATGTTATGTATAGGTGACAAATAGTTACAATACGTCATTGTAAAGAGTTACATTGATACTAATTTGTCACAAGATACACATTAAATTTATCTCAATTTAGACTATGGGTGGCACAATGTAATGGAAAGGATGTTCTATGATGGATTTGGATGATTTCCAAAGTTAAGACATTATGACAGATACTACAACAAAAGGCTAAGTATATGATTGCTATAGTAGCAGCAAAGGAGGGCATTGTGTTAAGTAGTTTTTTTATTAAACTAGGCGTGGTTTAAAGTGGGATAATACTATGAAGATATATTGTATGACAATAATATCACCATATTTTAACCCAGACAAACTAAAGGTCTCACCAAAGGACAAAATTTATACAATGCCATCTCATTTGAGAATGAGTGATGCGTAGAGACGCAAAGACATGCAAATACACACGAACCCGAAACTGTCAGATATAGAGATTATGTTTACCACTAGCAAATGTGTATATACAACACCAGAATGCCATAAGTGTGGAACGCGCAAGTTTACACACTAGATTATTGACTCTAGTGTAAGTGGGAGACTGAAGGGAATATGCCCGAGAGGCAATAATAAAGTTGTTATTATCTTATTCCATGTTTATGATAAATTTTTATTTTACATGCTATAATTGTATTAATTGGAAACATTAATACATGTGTGTTTAATAAACAAAATACAAGGTTCCTAGTAATGCCTCTCATATAAACTAGCTCGTTGATTAACAAGATGAGCAAGGTTTTCTGATCATGGACATTGGATGTTGTTAATAATGAGGTCACAACATTACTGAATGATGTGATGAACATTCATCTGAAGTATAGCATTACGATCAAAGTCATTATGTTTATATTGCTATAGCATCACACGAAGTAATCTTTATCCTTAGACCATGAGATCATGTTAATTGCTAACACCGGAAGAATACTTTGATAACATCAAACGTCACACCGTAACAGGGTGACTATAAAGATGGGTTCAGGTATTCCGAAGGTGTTATTTTGAGGCTCATGAATCAACAGTGAAATTTGTCAATCCCGATGACAGATAGATATACTCTGGACCCTCTCGGTGATATCACATTAAGATATCTTGCAAGCAGGTGACGTGATCACTAGAATGTTATATCATAGGAACGAGAAAAGAGTGCATGCCAGTAATGAGATCAAACTAAGTATTGAGATACTTATGATCAAATCTCGGACATTTAATATATCGCAAGACAAAAGGATTTAGTTACTATCGTTAAAGTTTCTCTCGGTCACAAAAGTCATCCTTGAATGTGTGGGACTCAGTATGGATCTCTAGGTCCCGCTTCTGATTATTGATCTGAGAGGGGTCTCGATCATGTATGCATTATTCGCGAACCATAGGGTGACACACTTAAGGGTTGCCAAACACCATTTGGATAAAATATGTTCTAGACAAAAGAATTGCAGAGCGCTGAAATTATTTCACTAGACACCAAAATTGTTTCGGGTGAAATTGCTAAAATTAGTTCTCTATGTAATATTGAAATGTTGCAGGGGGTTTTATGTGAATGTTTGTTAATTAAAGTAATTAAAAAATTCTGAATAAAATTAATAAAAGGATTTATTAAATGTGAGAGCATTAAATTTGGAGAAATTCAATGCATTTAAAGTGGAGACTTAGATAGGGAATGTGAAGGAGCATATTTATGTGGAGGGGCTACCACCACATGAATGAGGGAGGTGAAGGGGCAACCCCCATGGGGCGCCATCCATGGGGAGGGGCACCCCTCCTCCTATAAAAAGCCCCCCTCTCACTCTTTCACACTCACACCTCCTCGTTAAGGATCTTTCTCCCCTTCTAGAATTATTCCCCCATGGTCTCGGATTAGCGATATACATGTTCCCGGTGTCATTTCGTATGGAAGGAGTTGCTGCTTCCACTGCATCGCTGGAGCGAGGAGGTGGAGGTTGTTCGGTGGCCTGAACATGTGTACGAGGACGGATGTGCTACTAATTTGCGGCGCTAGGACTTCCACACGATCTTGAGATCGACAAGCGTTCGACTACATCATCCACGAGTTCCATCTCGTTTAAAAAGCTTTGTTGTTCTTCAAGGGTATGTCCTCTATGGATATATATCCACCTGTTGGCTATATCTAGTAGATAGATCTTAGCGTATAATAGTTCCCATCGTAGGAATTTTTTGTTTTCTATACTGCAAACCCAACACATCCCACCCCTCCAACGCAGATGTACTTCCCCTAAAAAGGAACTACGGTAAAATAAATCTCGTGTCTCCGCGTGCTCCATTCTCGGTTACTTTGTTCTTATCATCTCCTTTACTCGTTTAGTAGTTAGGTTGGTATATGGGTATATTCAGCGTAGTTGCATATCTATATAATTAACCTTCGTGTCAAGCATACATTGAAAAAATATTAAAATTTAAAGTAACGCCTATTCATCCTCCTCTAGGTGCCCATACGATCCATTCAACAACCCCTAGCCCTATCCCAGGACCCATTTCCCCTTCTGAACTATACCACCTGGTCACGCTACACTTCCACAAAAAAAGAAGAAGATAAGAGAGACTAACAGTCGAACCGCACCTCCTCGCCACCTCACCATCTTCCACCTCCAGTCGATGAGATGCCTGCGCCCGCGTCAATTACTTTTTTATATCCCGATTAAATTAGCATAAAGTAAGCATCAATTCTCCACCTCGACAACACCATATTAACCCCTACCTCCTCCTCTTCAGTTGCCCTAAATTTCACCTAGTGGGAATCCATCCGAATACTCAAATTAGAGTCCGTACCTCTCCAGTCACCGACAACATCCGACGACGTTTCCGGTGAGCATGGTCAACCCCGCGCCTCCCTTTTTAGTCTATTCTTCCTAGAACATTCTTGCGCACCTCCCTGACTTGTTTGTATACTTTCTAGTTCTCCATAGCATTATCACCATCATCATCATCTGTGAGCAACCACTACTGTGTCCAACTCTGACGAGTGATTCTGGTGATCCTTGACCTACCCTCTCCAAACTCTCTGTTACATGATCTTCCCAGAGAGCAGGTGCAACCTCCTGACCATATCTCCCTTCCTAGTAACCACTGGAACCTCGAGAACAACTAGCTCCACGACGGTTACCGACGCGCCTATACCTCCGGCCAATCCTCCACGCTGCTCTAGGAAGCGAGCCGCGACACTAACCTCTCCATCATGTTCCCCATGTCAAGTCGGACCCCTTCGTAAACTCTACCGTCTCTGAGGACCGCCGCATCACCTTCTATAATGACGGTCGAGCCACAACACCATCGCCTTGCCATCTCCGACGAGTACCATCAGGTGAGCTCTCTCCCTTCAATTCCTAGTCGTTTGATCTAGGATGGGTGGACGAGATTATATCCATTACACGAACCGGTACAGTCCAATCATAGCCATCCACGTTAGATCCGTCTGGCATTTGCGTCAGTGCCGCACAGCAGTCACATCAACTGCCAAGTCAATAGACCTGCACAGTCACCGCACAGTCAGCATTTCGAATTAGATTTAAATTTAAATAGGCACAAAATCATGCAAGCTTCTAAAATTCATATAAAAAGTTCTACCGATCCAAAAATTATAAATAATATATGTATGGATCAAAAAAATGTGAAGAGCCCGTTTCTGCCATAAAATGCCACTTTCGAACAAAGTAAATTATTAAATTATTTAAAGATCATTTAGTAGTATTTTAATTGTAGAAAAATATATGTTTGTCAAAATTTGACAAATAATATGTCCCTGGATTTAGAAAAATATGTAGAATATAATGGAGCAATAATTTCATATTTTACCTATGTTTAAATCAATGTTTAGACATAACCCTATTTGGAATAATTTGACTACAGAAAATGATCTAAAAATATTTTTGTGTGAATCATCTTGCAAATGGTTGTATTTTGAACCCTCTGACTAGAGAAATCAACATAAAAAAATTAAACTTATAATTTAAATAGCAATAGTAATTACCCTCTTTAATAAGGATCTTCTAATAATAGAAAATAGTCAAAATACTTTTAAATAATCTATTTGCACAATTTTTTTTACAATTGGCATCCCACTTATATAAAAATATACTTCTCTTGACGCCCCGGTAGGCAAAATGCTTGATGATAAAATCATGCTGCATCATCTACGTATAAAAGAAAGGCTATAATCAAGTTAAGACCAACGCAATATTCTTTTATAAAATTGGCCAACGACATATAGGAGAAACCGTTGGCGAGAATGGTTATTCATGAATGACTATAGATCTCTCACTATAAAATGAACGGAACATTTGATCGACACGGTCGTCCAAAAAAACATGAACTGCATGCACACAGGAGCGAACACACATACATTACACAAGTACCAAACCAATAGTAGGTCTCGGTCACGGGACAAAAAAGAAAACCTAAAAAACTATTCCAACTGAACGACGTGGTGCATGACACTCGCATATACATCACGATGCTCTTGTCGTCTAATATAGTTGAGAAGTTTTTTTCTAAAACTAGTACAACACATACGTTCACAAATTTGTACATACACTCACTCCTATGAACACATGCATGACCTAACCCTATGAGCACCTCTGAAATACTGAGTTTGAGAGATTGGTTAATGGAGTTGGTCAACAGAGTGGTATTTTCACACGACTGCACAAAATAGACGATAGGAATGTAAGTTCATAGTAGGTAAAATAAGTCGTGAATAGAAAAATAGATTCATGTATACCTAGAGTCCGACTCACCACACACACATGCATAGTTCAACTATTTAAGATGAAGTCCATACCATCGACTCTGAAAACATTCTTCCCAACACCGGAGAACTGTCTTAAGATCTCAATGTTCCATGTATCCTTCTTATAAAGCATAGCCATCACTTCACCCGACACTTCGGAACCAAGACTATATCTAAGTAGAAACTCGACTGATTTTCCAAGAACCTCCTCAGCATTGATCAAGAATTCGCCTTCAGTTGAACCATATGTGCAAACAACATAAAGGCCATAAGCGAATTTCCTACGTTCACCGCGGCATCTCGTACACTTCTTTATATTAGACGTGCCCAGATGCAGACAATCACAGCGGCACACCACGCACCACGTGAACCACCAAGAAGAATCGTGACAATAACAATGCACTTGCATAGCTCGTTCTAACATGAAAAAACTTTGATCAAAATGTTGAAGAATAAAAAGACATGTGAAAAGCAAAAAATCACTCACCAATGAACTACATGGATCAATAGCCTAAAGCTACGCCAATGTCATTTACTCTATAAAGCGTGAAGATATCTGCAGCACACGCATGCGACATCGATAACGGTCAACATAGCTGCGTCACAAAAAAAAGTTAGAATCAAATAGCGACCACAATCATAATACTGAGACGTGAGACAAAATACTGTGTACCTTGCCACTGTGGAGACGACGTGATGGTCGTCCGTACCACTTGCAAACATCTGTCCCACTAAAAACGTCTTCGTCTCGAAAAGTGACGAACATGCCAACAAAAATGACGCTTACTGGCCTAGCACAACATGCGACTAACAACTCGTCTTCAGGGAACTCGGTAGCTCGGTCACCCCAAAGAGCTACAGACACTTGGTTACCGCTACACAATATATAAGAGTTAACCTTAAGAAAACAAAAAGGCCCAAAAGATAAAAAAATCTTCCATGCACCTAACATCTATAAGGATGATATTCCGCATGGTTACGACAGAAGGCTTCCACGTTCACGCAGTGCTGATAAAACCGTCGGAGACTGGAAATGTGACAACAATACAAATGACATCTACGAGAATAAGAACAGATCATCACACAAAAGAAAGTCCTAAAACTTTGACCGGAAGAAAGACAAACATGTACGTACCGACAAAGCGCGATATATCCCGACGAAAGCAACAAGGTCGGTGAATGCCATGAAATCACATATAAGTTTTGGGAATTGAGAAGGATACTCAGCTACCTCATCGATGACGGTGTCTCGCATGGGACGAATCATGAGGCTGCACTTGATAGCACGATAGGCAACTGGAGCGCTGGACATTGTAAACCACTAGAGCGAGTACACACGGCCTTCAATCAGCCTCACCCTAAGCCTGCAAAAATATTGTTTTTCGATCTCAACATAGATCTTGTCACCCTAAAAACACCATACTCAGTCGCAAGATAGGAAAACTGAAACGATGATGTTTAAAGCTAGCGAAGCACACTGCCTTCGAGTCAAGCAAGACGATTTTCATCTGAACGATTAGTCCATCGAACACCCCGTTTCAAAAATCGCACACGCGAGACACCCTTATGACCACAGAAGAGTCGGTGTCACTGATTTGGAGCTCCTATAGAAAAATAAATGTATGCATCTATGAGCCAAAAAAATGTTTAGAGACAAGGACATCAGTATATGTACCCGAAAACATGTAAAAAGAACATGGATTGACATACTAGAAAGCCGAACTACATACCACAAAGAACGCGTGGAACACTGCAAATACCAAGAAGAAAGTCTGGCTATTCAGTCGTCGTACCTGCGCACTATACATGCGATGCACATACATAAAGTCTTACGAACAACACGGCCATTGTTTCGAATAAAACACAGAGACAACATAGTAAATATAGACGTAAACATATGTTTATCTAAAGAACGTCTACAAGTAGAGTCGTGTCTACACAATAGCTGCTAGTAAAACTCGGCAGTAGACAGAGCGCGGGCAACACCTTCATGACAAAAAAGAATGTATTGTAAGAGACTAACCGTGATGAGGATCAGGAAGCTAGGAAAGCAGTTGGTGGTAGCCAAAGGATGATGCAAAGTTTGGAGAAACGCTCCTAGCAAACTTGTAGGAGGAAAGACAATGGTGGAAAACAGAAGACACAGACACACATGACACCATAGTAAGAGACTAACCATAACGAGAAGACAGATAGGCGAACCATGCACAACGACGTACGTCAAAAGATAGAGATACCTGCGAAATACAAACAAACATAGTTAGCAAGCGAAGAAAACAACACTCGAGAACGCAGTAAGAAAAGAGACGAAAGAAGTTGCACGAATAGGCGAATGAGAAGAAAAGCAAACAGTACCCAGTAGAAGAATCTTAGGAGACGCCACTAAAGTAAACCTGCAGAATGACATGAAACCGCATCAAAAGCGTATAGCGAGAAGAGCAGGAAGAGAGAGGTAAGCTGAGAATAACATAGGTAAAGCAATGCTTATTGTATGCGATACAAGTGGTCCGATGATCCGCAAGACGCCCTACCTAGAATCAGAATCCGCTAATGCGAGGATCCACCAACATAAATAGCAGGGATCTCTAAGCTCGCGGGGAAATGTGCGGACTACAGACACTATCATGTAGACCATTAGAGCTAGCCCATCCGATGTCGATGAAGAGGCAGGCATGAAAAACAGCTCACCTGCCGAGACATTTAGTATTTACGTTCCCAGTTCGGTCTCGTAGGCCAAGGCCTAGTGCGCCACATCGGTTTTCGGGAGCCCACTAGACCGCGAGAACCCACGACTAGGGACTGTACACGACACCATGTCGGCTATCTGCAGGCCCCATGATCGCGAGAAGCTGCACACGGCTAAATTCTACGTCGCCATGCTAGCTCTGGGCGAGACTTACGTCTACAAGAAACCGAGGCTAGCATGGGCTCACTTCGCCACGATGGCGTTTAGTAGGACCATATCCGCGATAAAACGCATCCGGCATGGGCTCACATCGCCATGTCGAGCCCAAGTGGGTCACGCCACCCGGTAGGTGTGGAGCATTGTCGCCTCTAGTACGCCTCACACAGAGTGCCTTCCTACATGCGTATGCTGACGGTGGGCCCATGTGGCTTACCCGGCCCACCATCCTGCGACGCTGGGTAGGGTGGCATGCATGACACACGTACATGGTAGGGAGTTTTTCATCCTGGCCCATAGGGCGTCCGCCACACGGGATAGCAGGGCTCTGTTGCAATGTCTATGCGTGTCCTTTTCGGCCCCTATCCCATGGCTGAAAAGAATCGGGACAACGTGGATAGCAGTTTGAGCTGCACAATCTAGCGTTATTATTTACTCCTAATTAGCAGTAGGTGTTTGTAGTTTTCAGAACCTTGTTGGAATAACTTGTTCAATAAAATGATCTTGTTGCATGCTTGCATGCATTTCTTTGCTTTTGTCATGCTAGTTTTTAGAGTGTGCCTTTTGCTTGATTGTATTGTTCTAGACTTTGTCTGTAATCTTTGCAAGACCAAGCAGAGTACCTAGATATTCTACTATCACGACAAGTGATACTTTGGTCATCAAAAGTCCTACTTTTCTATGTTGCATTAGTGATATTTTGTAGTATGCATTATAGGATTATTATGATATATAGCCATGATATTCCTATACTATATTTCTTGGTAGTACTTATAAGATAGGAGACATTGTATGATAGAATGCTTAGCCATGCTATAAAGAATTCATTGGTGGAAATTCATATTATGATATTATGGAAATTATGTGCATTTGTTACTAAGTAAATACACGATGTTAATGAAACACCTGGGTGGAAATGAGATTTTATGGATTATGTTGAGTGGTTAGTCCGGGCCCATGTCTATGGTTTACCATGGTGTATCGCACTTGTGGACGGCCACCCAAGAACAAAGAGATTGGAGATGTTCTTGTCGTGAAGCTTCTAGTAAAGCTACATGGCATACGAGCTCTATCTTGACCAACTAAGTTGTGAGAACTCAGTCAGCTAGATAGAGGGTGGTAGTGATGATAGGATGGAGCATGTCTGTGTTGGTCTAAGGCATTACTTATGAAAAGACTCATCTTGATGCATGTCGAATCTTGTGGAGAAAGTGCACCACCTCTCGGGGTTAAAAACTAAGTAATTAGTCGTGTCCTCGGTTACAGATAACTTCTAAGCATCAGGATAGTTAAGTAGTTCAAGAATCTCATCATTCAAATTTATCTAAGTTAAAACTCATTGGGTGAACAAGGGAAGCACATGGAGGGTATCCAGTGTGCCAAGTTTGATGAAGTGTTGATGAAAAACTGTTTTATAGAACATAGGGAAAACTTGCTTTATGCAAAGGCCAACCTAAACTCTACTTAGCCATATACTCATGTAGATGTTAGATTCTGTATATCAATATGGTATCACATTCCAATACAATTCAAATGTATTGACCCTTGTGGCAATAACTTATCATGTTCCAAGATATTATGTTTATGATACGATGAGTAGGGTTATGAGTCTGAACTCAAGATGTCTGCATGTAACACATGAAGATAAATGACTCCATGCTTTATAGTTATATCTGCTACTTTGTAATAACATAGCCATATGAGCCATATAAGTTTTAATAAACTATTTTTATTCCTAGATATGCAATATAATATTACCTCAATTTCTTGATATTGCATATTAAACTGTGGGTTCTAGATATTCGATCCAAGGACTAGCACTATAAACACAAGAAGATGTACCTTATCATGTGAGGTCTTTACAAACATGCTTTTTATGTCCTCTAGTTGTTTATCTAGCAATGTAAAGGAAATCAAACACTCTATGGAGGAAGACACGATCATGAAGTCATCTTCATCCCCCCATGTTCACTTGTGCC
This sequence comes from Avena eriantha, assembly GCA_910589775.1. Classification (NCBI taxonomy): domain Eukaryota; kingdom Viridiplantae; phylum Streptophyta; class Magnoliopsida; order Poales; family Poaceae; genus Avena; species Avena eriantha. Next base: position 347,473,328 of record OU342742.1, on the reverse strand, counting down.
TTATGGAAAAAGTGTCAAAGGTATCTCCTACTTTGAATCCCAATGTATCTTCTAATGATGATGATAATGATGAGGATACTGTACTATATTGCCTGAGTTGAACATTTTGTGTACTTCTCTTCATGGTAATAATGAGGCTATTGTTTGTCTCAGACATGTTATGGAAACCTTTAATAAACAATTGGAAACCATTGATGAGTTGGAGGAATGCCTTGATGACGGGGATCGTAGATTCAATCTCCGTAAGCAAGATAAAGCCAAGGAGAAGCACACTAATTGTCCCCTCACACAAAAAATTGAGTCTTATGAGCTTGAAAAGGAAAAATCCATTAATGATGCTTGTGATACTGACTCCACTTCATATGAAGCTTCTACCTTAAAGGATAATGTTGAGCTAAGGGCTCAACTGGAGTTGCTAACTAGCAATTATAACAAATTGGAAGAAAGTCATGAAAATCTCTCGAGCTCTTATATTGATCTTATAATCTCCTATGATGGACTAAAGTTAGATCTTGAGGGAAGTATCATTAAGGTAACATCTTATGAGGCTCTTTTGGACATTAGCAGAACTTCTACTCAAAAAGCTACATTGCCATGTGCTAGTATATACTATTAAAAAGATCTGCATCGTTCGTCGTGGAAGAATTTCCGTCTGCCACTAAATGACGGTTTTGCCCCTCACATTTTGATTTATTTACTACCATTCCACCGGTAAGTGAACATTCTTATTCTGGAAAAGAAAAATACATCCCGCTCGCCTCTGCTTCTTCCTGGTCATGAGGAGTTTGACAAGAGTGGACGTCGGAATCACAGCAGATCTTGGAGGACGATGCAGCTTGGCCATGAGGAGGAGGTAGGATGGCCGGAGCTTAGAGAGCATGGACGTCAGTCCCATGGCGCGCGACCTCGACCGCTGGTAGAAGCGCCTGCAGGAGCGTATGGCCTCGCCTAGATGGACCACAGCGGTGGCCGGCGGCATCAAACGTGGACTTGTGGTGGTGGCAAGCGCCCTCCTGCGCACCAACTATCGGTGGTGGCATCTTGGCTGGCACTTCCGGCAACGGTCGGGGAAGTCCTCCGATCTGAAATCACATGGGAGAGATATTATCAATGGACCTTATCTATTAAGTTGTTTTGCAAAACGATCCCTGGTATCATAGAATTTTCAAATAAGCGAAGCAACGTATACTACTTCCGTGTCCCACTTGCAGATCCAAAGGCTATGCCTCCAATCTGTAGATGCGCATTAATTAGATGATGATGCACTTAAATGCTTGTATCAAATATCCTTGCTCTATGTATAAGCTCATATTTATTGGGTATGACATGGCGTATAATCTTAGTAGTTTGTAGATACCGTGTGTCTCCTTTTTTGAACAGTTGATCCTTTTACCATGGCAGCTGCCACGACGCTTGTTGTCACTTGTTACCAAGAGATCAAGACACTAGACACTACTGCCATGCTGATACGTCCATTTTGCATCACTATTCTATGTCATAATTCACTGTTATTCATTGATATATTTCATATTAAGAGGTGATACTTATGTTATTTCATCTGTTTTTGCATGGTTGATGACTTTTGGAGCATGGACCGCTGTAGTCAGGATTCTAATAGAAAAGGTGCTGTTTGGAGGCAAAATTCGCGAAGATCAGAAAATCCGGGAAAATATACGAAAAATCCTATTTTTCCAGAAGACGAAGGAAGGCAGAAGGGGGACTGGAGATGGGCCATAGGGGGCCCACACCACCCCCCGGCGCGGGCCACCCTAGGCCGTGCCACCAGGTGGTGTGACCGCCCTGGTCCACCCCTGGCACTCCCCTCTGACGTATATTATCCTCCCGAAACTCTAAGACTCGGGGGAGCGACCATAGAAAGATTCCATCGCCTCTGCAGGGCGGAAAACACCGAGAGAGAAAGAACTCTCCGACAGACAGATTTCTGCCGGAGGAATTCCTTCTCGGAGAGGGGAGATCGTCGCCATCAACACCACCATCAAGCTGGACTTCATCAGGACCATCATCATCATCATTACCACCATCATCACCATCAGCACGCTCATCACCATCTCCATATTGATGTAACAATTGTGTTGAATCTTGCATAGTTCATAGGGGAAACTTTCCCGGTGTTGATTACTCTTTGTAGTTGATGCTATTGAGTGAACCATTGAATTATTGTTTATGTTCAGATTGTTATACATCATTATTCCATCTCTGGTCATGATCCATATGATGTCTTGTGAGTAGTTCGTTTTGTTCTTGAGGACATGGGAGAAGTCATGTTGTTAGTAGTGGAGTTGTGTTGAGAAAGATTCAATGGTTTGATATTTAAGTTGTGGTGTAATTCTTCTAGTGGTGTCATGTGAACGTCGACTACATGACACTTCACCTATATGGGCCTAGGGAATGCATTGTGTATTTGGCTACTAATCGTAGGGGTTGCCGGAGTGACAGAAACCTGAACCCTCGTTAGGAAACCATTGCACAAGGGACGTAAGGGTCTTAGAGTTTAAAGGTGTGTTTAGGTTTCTACCTTAATTACTTTCTTGTACTTATGGATGTTTGCAAGGGGTATAATCACAAGTATGTATTAGTCCTAGGAAGGTCGGTACATTAGCACAGGTTCACCCACACAACACTTAGCAAGCTAAAGAAGATTAATCAGCTATATGAAGCGAAAACACTTGACAGTATTCCCATGTGTCCTCGAGAATGTTTGGTCATCTTAAGTAATACAACCGGCTTGTCCTTTGTTGCATAAAGGATTGGGCCACTTGCTGCATTTATTCCTACTGTCTTTTGTTTACTCGTACTTTGTTTACTTGCTATATCAAAAACCCCTAAAAATCTATTTGTTAAGTATTTGCAGAGAATTCCTGATCCATACCACTAGCCAGCACCTTCTGCTCCTCGTTGGGTTCGACACTCTTACTTATCAAAAATACTGCGATACACCCCCTATACTTGTGGGTCATCAAGACTATTTTCTGGCGCCGTTGCCGGGGAGTGAAGCGCTATTGGAGAGTGGAACTGGTAAAGGAAACTTGAGTATTGTTTACTTCTGTTTGTTGCTTTATTTTCGTTATGGATAATTCGCTGAGTTTCTTATTTGGTAATGCTACTACCACTGCTAAGGTAGTAGATGAACCACCACCTGCTGAGAATGATGCTTTTAAAATACCTACAAGAATTGTTGATCGTGTTATGGATAACTACTATGTTGGGTATGGAACTGTCCATCCCGGTGATCATTTACTCTTTATACACGAATTATGCGGGTTGTTCAAGTGTGCAGGTATTACTACAGATCAAGTTAAGAAGAAGTTATTCCCATTATCACTGAGAAGAAGAGCTGAGGAATGGTATAAGCTGCTGAAGAATGGTCAAGCTCTGGAATGGGAGGAAATAGTGCGTGTCTTTTATTCAAAGTTTTATCCTCCTAGTGAGATTCATAAATATCGGAATAAAATATACAACTTTTGGCCTCTTGATGGAGAGAGTATAGCTCAAGCTTGGGGGAGATTGAAGTTACTAATGCTCAAATGTCCCATTCATGAGCTCCCCAACAATATTATTATCAATAACTTTTATGCCAGGCTTTCTTTACATGATAATGATTTATTGGATGCTTCTTGTGCTGGATCATTCACTCGCATGGAAGAAGAAGCTAAATGGGATCTTCTGGACCATATTCAAGACAATGCTGAAGCATAGGAGAACGACAAAGGTAGAAAGTCAGGCATAAATTACGATTATGAATGCATCGAATCTTTTATGGGAACTGATGACTTTCAAAATATTAGTAATGCTTATGGTCTTGATTTACAAGTTATTACGAATTGCTTTAGGGGTTTTGCTTCTTATATTGAAATTCCAAAAAAGGGGATGGAACAAGTACCATGCACCTTATAAAGGGGAGTGCTGAGTATTGCACTATTGATCACATCTTACCTGAACCTTATATCGAGAAGATTCCCTTCCCAGATAATATAAAGGATCATCCTATGATAACTAGTGTAATCACTAAAAGTGAAAAGAGAACTGTAAAACCTGATGAAAAAATAAATGTTGAACCTGTGGTAGCAATTGTGAAAGACCTTGTCACTAAAAGCATAGAAGATGGACACATAGTCTTTTGTGAGGATGCTTCTAATATTGTTTCACATCCTAATAGAACTAAAATGGCTAGTGTCCTTGTGCTTTCTGTTAGAATTGGTGATCATTGCTATTATGGTTTATGTGATATTGCTGCAAGTTCCAGTGCTATTCCTTATGAGCTTTACAGAGAAATTATGCATGAAATTAATCCCTTCGAATTGGAAGAGATTGATGTGGTTATTCACCTTGATAATAGAGAGACCATCTCTCTAATTGGCATTGTACGAGATGTGGAAGTCCTTTGTGGTAAGATTAAGTATCCTGCTGATTTCCTAGTACTTGGTTCAGCTGCTAGTAAAACTTATCCTATCATTTTTGGTAGACCTTTCTTGAGTACTTGTGGAGCTATTATAGATTGCAAGAGGGAGAAAATCTTGACTAAGTTTGATGGGGAATCTTATGATTTTAATTTTTGGAAATTTACTAAAGAACCCTGTGAAGTGGAAACCCATAATGAGGATTTTAGAGTTGAACAACTTGCTTCTATCTCTCTTTCTCCTAACAATGCTTTGCAGCAATTTATGGAAGATCACAAAAGTGAGATCTTCATGGAAGAAAGGAATGAGATTGACGAGATTCTCTGTCATCAACCCAAGATGCTTAAGCATAACTTGCATGTAGAAGACTTGGGTACCATGTTGCCACCTAAAAAGGATCCAGTCTTCAATCTAAAACCTCTCCCCGATGATCTTAAATATGCTTATATTGATGATAAAAAGATATATCATGTTATTATTAGCTCTAAACTTTTAGGAAAGGAAGAAGAAAGGTTATTGGAGGTTTTGAAGAAACACCGAGGAGCTATGGGCTATACTCTAGATGATTTAAAAGGGATTTCACCTACTATATGTCAGCATTCTATCAATATAGAACCAGATGCAAAGCCAGTAGTAGAGCACCAACGATGTTTAAATCCTAAGACGAAGGAAGTGGTAAGGAATGAGGTATTGAAACTCCTTGATGCTGGTATTATTTACCCTATTGCTGATAGTGAATGGGTTAGTCCTGTTCATTTTGTTCCTAAAAAAGGAGGTATTACTGTTGTTCCTAACGATAATGATGAGCTTATTCCCCAAAGAATAGTAGTAGGCTATAGGATGTGCATTGATTTTAGAAAAGTCAATAAAGTTACTAAGAAAGATCACTACCCGCTTCCTTTTATTGATCAAATGTTGGAAAGGTTGTTAAAAAAGACCCATTTTTGTTATCTTGATGGTTATTCTGGTTTCTCTCAAATTGCTGTTAAACAACAAGATCAAGAAAAAACTACTTTTACTTGCCCTTACTGAACCTATGTTTATAGACGTATGCCTTTTGGTTTATGTAATGCTCCTGCTACTTTTCAAAGATGCATGTCTGCTATCTTTCATGGTTTTTATGAGGAAATTGTAGAAGTGTTCATGGATAACTTTACTGTCTATGGAACTTCTTTTGATAATTGTCTGCACAACCTTGATAAAGTTTTGCAGAGATGTGAAGAAACTAATCTTGTTCTTAATTGGGAGAAATGCCACTTCATGGTTAATGAATGGATTGTCCTTGGGCATAAAGTTTCTAAAAGAGGCATAGAAGTTGATAAAGCTAAGGTTGAGGCAATTGAGAAGATGCCATGTCCGAGAGACATCAAAGGTATTCGTAGTATCCTTGGTCATGCTGGTTTCTATAGAAGGTTTATTAAAGATTTTTCTAGGATATCAAAACCCCTCACTAATCTTCTTCAAAAGGATGTACCCTTTGTTTTTGATGATGATTGTAAGGAAGCTTTTGAAACTCTTAAGAAGGATTTACCCACATCTCCTATCGTTCAACCACCTGATTGGAGTTTGCCTTTTGAAATAATGTGTGATGCTAGTGATTTTGCTGTAGATGCTGTCCTTGTGCAACGAATTGATAAAAAGTTAAACGTTATTCATTATGCTAGTAAGACTCTAGACGCTGCTCAAAGGAATTATGCTACTACTGAAAAGAATTTCTGGCTGTCGTTTTTGCTTGTGATAAGTTTAGGCCCTATATTGTAGACCTAAAAGTCACCATTCATGCTGATCATGCTGCTATTAAATACCTTATGATGAATAAGGACGCTAAGCCTAGGCTTATTAGATGGGTGTTGCTTTTACAAGAGTTTGATCTACATATAGTAGACAGGAAAGGTGCTGAAAACCGTGCAGCTGATAATTTATCTCGATTGGAAAACATCTCTTTTGACCCTATGCCTGTTAATGATAGTTTCCCAAATGTACAGTTAGCTGCAGTAGGGGTAAGCTCGCGAGCGATCCCTTGGTACGCTGATTATGCTAACTTTATTGTCTCCAAGTATTTGCCTCCAACTTTTATAGCTCAACAAAGAAGGAAGTTCTTCTATGATTTGAGGCATTATTTTTGGGATGACCCACACTTATGCAAAGAAGGAGTGGATGGTATTATGCGAAGATGTGTTCCAGAATATGAACAAAAGGAGATATTACGTAAATGTCATGGTAGTGCTTATGGAGGACATCATGCAGGAGATAGAACTGCACAAAAGGTGGTACAATCAGGTTTCTACTGGCCTACCCTTTTTAAAGATGCAAGAAAATTTGTTTTATCTTGTGATGAATGTCAGCGTGTTGGTAATATTTCTAGGCGCAATGAAATGCCTATGAACTACTCTCTAGTTATTGAACCCTTTGATTGCTGGGGATTTGACTTTATGGGTCCTTTCCCTCCCTTGAAAGGTTATACTCATATTCTTGTTGCCGTTGATTATGTTACTAAGTAGGTAGAAGCCATTCCTACGAAAAGTGCTGACATGGAAACTTCTCTAAAAATGCTGAAGGATGTTATCTTTCATAGGTTTGGAGTGCCTAGGTATCTCATGACTGATGGGGGTTCTCATTTCATTTATGGTGGTTTTAGAAAGACCCTTTCTAAATATGATGTTAATCATAGAATTGCTTCAGCTTATCACCCCCAAACTAGCGGGCAAGTAGAGTTATCAAATAGAGAAATTAAATCCATCTTGCAAAAGACTATTAATAGATCTAGAAAAAACTGGGCTAAAAAGTTGAATGATGCTTTAAGGGCTTATAGAACTGCCTACAAAAAAATCCTATGTGGATGTCTCCTTATAAAATGGTTTATGGGAAAGCTTGTCACCTACCTTTAGAATTAGAACACAAAGCTTACTGGGCAGTTAAAGAACTAAATAGAGATTGTAAGCTCGCTGGTGAGAAAAGATTATTTGACTTAAGTTCTTTAGATGAATGGAGGAGTGACGCCCATGAAAATGCTAGGCTCTTTAAAAGATGGCATGACAAGCGAATACTTAAGAGATAATTTCATGTTGGTGAGAAATTTCTATTCTATAGGTCTTGTCTCAGATTTTTGCAGGAAAGCTACTGTCAAAATGGGAAGGACCTTTCATTATTGAAGAAGTATACCGTTCAGGAGCAATAAAAATTTCTTCTTTAAAAGATAATACTACACAAGTAGTGAATGGGCAGCGACTCAAGCACTATATTGCTGGAGATTCTTACAATGAAGATGTTGATGCCTTCCAAGTTATAACTCTAGAAAAATTTATTAAGGACCAAATTCAGAGACCTGTAGAGTCCGTTTCCAAATATGTAACAATTCTGGTAAGAAAAGTTCCATGAAAATACTATCCAACTATATTTTTACAGTTTTCAGTCAATAATGAAAGCTACGAAGCGAAAGAGGGACAGAAACGGAGCCAGGGTGGCTCACACCACCCTGTGGCGCGAGCCCACCCCTGGCCGCGCCACCAGGTGGTGTGGCCACCCCAGACTCCATCTCTAACCCGTTTTCTCCCAGTACCTTCCTTTTGTCATGAAACTTCATAATATATAATCCCCGGATCTCCCGAGGTTCGTATATCGTGTTTTCATCGTGTTTTCATTTCGATCTGTTTCTGACAGGTAGAGTCCTAGATTTGAAGCCACAATGTCTTCCTCTAGATCAGCCAAGGAAGATTCTTTAGAGGATATCATCAACCCATACATGAGGGAGTTGAAGATTCATCCCAAGGAATTGTTGCTTGAAGATGGGGAGCTCCGGATAAAAGAGGTTCGAGGCCCTAAAGGTGAAGGAAGTCTAGAGGACAGGATGGAAGCACTAGAGCAAGAAGTCTTTAGGTACAAGAAGATGGTGGAACGCGAAGTGGATATCATCCATAAGATTTGTTCCGAACTCATCGCCGAGCACCAAAAGGAGACTGCTGAACTCAAGGATGAAGTCCTAACACTCCGCCAAACAACCAACCAACTGCAAGCACAGCTCTACGATGTTCAAAATCAAAACTATGAGTATGAGGTTAGGTTTAAACGCATAAGTGCTGCTGCAAGTTTCAGGATGCTGGAAACCACGATGTCCTTTGTTGATGGGAAATCCTTACCCTGGAAGTCGGACGATGATGAGAGAATACCAGCACCACCAAAGGAGTAATTCATCATCAGGTTTGGCATCCCCTAGGCTTGTTCCAAGCTTGGGGGAGTGCCGCGGTATCATATCACTATCTTCTATCTTTTTACCTTATTAGTAGAGTCATATCATGAATAGAGAAGTTATTATGTAGGATGGTTTACATTGTGGAAGTGTTCCCTCTCTCGTTAGATATGTATCCCTTGGTGTGAGTTGCCGTTATGGAATATTAATGAGAAGTTCTATCATTTACTCTTTTGCATAGCTTATATTAGTTTTCAATTCGTGGTTATATGATTTATCTTGTTGATAGTATTGATATCATTTTGGGATCATTGATTTAATTTAGTTGGTTTTGGCAAACCTGGCTCGGTTAGTAGAAACACTATTTTTGAGAGTTGAATGAAAAATATAAAAGTACTCTAAATAAAAATAATTTCATCATCTTTCTTTCTTGATTTTCTCATAAGTTTAGTATTCTCTAGTTAAGATATTTTGTTCTTCCAAGGAAGATTGCATGTTTGTCTTTATCACTTGTATGTTTGTTTGTTTCCTTCAACTCTTGTACTTGCTACCCAGCCTTGCTAGCCAAAAACCTGTACTAAGAGGGAATTCTTCTCATGCATCCACCTCCTTTAAACCAAACCCATGCCATTTGAATCCACCATACCGACCTATTAGCACTATTGCTATTCCAAGTAAATTCTTGTTTTGTCTACCTTCCAAATTAAACTTGTTATATGAAAATTAGTGATTAAAGCTCTCACGAACTTGATGGCACACTTTAATTTTCTTGCATTTAATAACCTGAACCATTGTGTCCTTCTTTGTTGCGTATATGCTTGAGCTTTATGAGTTGAAGTTAGTAGAACCATGTATCATGGGGAACGCTTTCAACACTGCATTGGTACTTTGTACCTAGTTGATATCATGTTCTTTTGCTTATGGATCCCGGCGGTGGGAAATAAAAGAGGAACTTGTAAGATCATGGAGTTTATATGTGTGTTAGAGAAACGCCTGGGCCGCTAGCCTAAGCCATGCCTAATCATGGTGGAAACTTGCAGCATAACTATAGTGAGCATTCTATGAAGCATCCTCAATAAAAACCGATGCAAATAGCAAATAAAAAGATCGCTGAGATGCTCACTGTCTGCTTGCCTTGTCATTTTGATTATGGGATAGCTCCTGTGTCATGTGCAAGGGGTACCCCGTTGGCGGTTCTCAATGATACACATGTATTTACAATGACAAGAGCTTACTTGTGACTGTAGTTGAGTAACATGTGGTTCGGTACTCGTAAGTAAGGGGCATGAGATTTCAACTTATAACTTGTCAAGCATATCCTCTTAGTTGTGTCACTTTAACCTTAATCACCAAAAGATTCCTATGATACGGGCAATGAGAGCTGAAAGCTAGTAAGTATCATAATTTTTGGGAGCTCTTTATGAGACTTGCAATCCCTGCTTCCCTCTACGAAGGGCCTTTCTTTTACTTTGTAGTTGAGTCAGTAAACCTATTCCCTTCTATCTCAGCAAGTATTTTGAGTTGTTGTGTTTCATTCATTCAAATGATGATTTATTCCATCATGTTTCTTATGTTCCTTGTTTTGCACTTTGCTCTTATCTTGATGTTTACTACTTTGAAAGCTATCATTGAAGAACCAGTTATTTGTGAACTCCAGCAAATTATCAACTATTCTTCGACCAAGAGCTAAGTTTGCCATTACCAATTATGATTCACTTTATGTATCTTTATTGTGTTTCCTTTACTTATTGCAAGTTAAGTTATATAACAGTGAGTTGTCTTCTACTATGATCTATGTATTGATGAATGTGATGCTTCTTGTCTGTATTCTTTTATCGACTCTTCACTCCATAAACCAGAGGCCATGTTTATTGAGCTCAGTTTCGCTAGGGGACAAGCGAAGTCTATGCTTGGGGGGAGTTGATATGTCCATTTTGCATCACTATTCTATGTCATAATTCACTGTTATTCATTGATATATTTCATATTAAGAGGTGATACTTATGTTATTTCATCTGTTTTTGCATGGTTGATGACTTTTGGAGCATGGACCGCTGCAGTCAGGATTCTGATGGAAAAGGTGCTGTTTGGAGGCAAAATTCGCGAAGATCAGAAAATCCGGGAAAATATACGGAAAATCCTATTTTCCAGAAGACTCAAGATGCCAGAAGATGGGGTGGAGGTGGGCCACAGGGGGCCCCACACCACCCCATGGCGCGGGCAAGCCTAGGTCGCGCCACCAGGTGGTGTGGCCGCCCTGGTCCACACCTGGCACTCCCCTCTGGCGTATATCAACCTCCTGAAACCCTAAGACTCGGAGAGCGACCACAGAAATATTCTGCCGCCTCTGTGGGGCGGAAAACACCGAGAGAGAAAGATCTCTCCGGCAGACAGATTTCTACTGGGGGAATTCCTTCCCAAAGAGGGGAGATCATCGCCATCAACACCACCATCAAGTTGGACTTCATCGGGATCATCACCATCAGCACCCTCATCACCATCTCCATATTGCTGTAACAATTGCTTGAATCTTGCTATAGTTCATAGGGGAAACTTTCCCGGTGTTGATTACTCTTTGTAGTTGATGCTATTGAGTGAACCATTGAATTATTGTTTATGTTCAGATTGTTATACATCATTATTTCATCTCTGATCATGATCCATATGATGTCTTGTGAGTAGTTCGTTTTGTTCTTGAGGACATGGGAGAAGTCTTGTTGTTAGTAGTGGAGTTGTGTTGAGAAAGATTCAATAGATTGTTATTTAAGTTGTGGTGTACTTGTTCTAGTGGTGTCATGTGAATGTGGACTACATGACACTTCACCTATATGGGCCTAGGGGAATGCATTGTGTATTTGGCTACTAATCGTAGGGGTTGCCGGAGTGACAGAAACCTGAACCCCAGTTAGGAAACCATTGCACAAGGGACGTAAGGGTCTTAGAGTTTAAAGCTATGGTTAGGTTTCTACCTTAATTACTTTCTTGTACTTACGGATGTTTGCAAGGGGTATAATCACAAGTATGTATTAGTCCTAGGAAGGTCGGTACATAGGTTCACCCACACAACACTTAGCAAGCTAAAGAAGATTAATTGTGGCATCCCGCTAAAACCACTACTAGAAAATCGCTGTGTTTTCGTGCATTGCATCATTATGACCGCATGCTCATGTCATCATGCCACATTGCATTTGAGCATCATCATCATGCATATGTTTTCCTAAAACTATTTTGTAAAAGCCTATCCTTGTTTTCTATTTGCCTCCCTCTTTATTTCAAATGTAAAACCTGGTCCTTCCTGATATTTTATTTTGTCTACAAACTATTTACCAGAAACTTTTGTTTTAAAAATAAAAATGAAACATTTTTTTATAAAACTAGGGGAGGCAGCCAACCGACCAGGCCCAAGTGGCCCACCTGGCCAGCCACCTACTGACGACCCACAAGTATGGGGGGTATATCGTAGTATTTTCGACAAGTAAGAGTGTCGAACCCAACGAGGAGTAGAAGGTGCTGGCTAGTGGTATGGATCAGGAATTCCCTGAAAATACTTAGCAAACGGATTTTTAGGGGTTTTCGATAAAGCAAGTAAACAAAGTACGATTAAATAAAAGACAGTAGGAGTAAATGCAGCAAGTGGCCTAATCCTTTATGCAGCAAAGAACAAGCCTGTTGTATTACTTAAGATGACCAAACGTTCTCGAGGACACATGGGAAGACTGTCAAGTGCTTTCGCTTCATATAGTCGATTAATCTTCTTTAGCTTGCTAAGTGTTGTGTGGGTGAACCTGTGCTAATGTACCGCCCCATCCAAGACTTAATACATACTTGTGATTAAACCCCCTTGCAAACATCCGTAAGTACAAGAAAGTAATTAAGGTAGAAACCTAACCACAGCTTTAAACTCTAAGACCCTTACGTCCCTTGTGCAATGGTTTCCTAACGGGGGTTCAGGTTTCTGTCACTCCGGCAACCCCTACGATTAGTAGCCAAATACACAATGCATTCCCCTAGGCCCATATAGGTGAAGTGTCATGTAGTCCATGTTCACATGACACCACTAGAAGAAGTACACCACAACTTAAATAACAATCTATTGAATCTTTCTCAACACAACTCCACTACTAACAACAAGATTTCTCCCATGTCCTCAAGAACAAAACGAACTACTCACAAGACATCATATGGATCATGATCAGAGATGAAATAATGATGTATAACAATCTGAACATAAACAATAATTCAATGGTTCACTCAATAGCATCAACTACAAAGAGTAATCAACACCGGGAAAGTTTCCCCTATGAACTATAGCAAGATTCAAGCAATTGTTACAGCAATATGGAGATGGTGATGATGGTGGTGATGATGGTGATGATCCCGATGAAGTCCAACTTGATGGTGGTGTTGATGGCGACGATCTCCCCTCTCCGGGAAGGAATTCCCCCGACAGAAATCTGTCTGCCGGGGAGATCTTTCTCTCTTGGTGTTTTCCGCCCCGCAGAGGTGGCAGAATATTTCTGTGGTCGCTCTCCGAGTCTTAGGGTTTCGGGAGGTTGATATACGCCAGAGGGGAGAGGCTGGAGTGGGCCAGGGTGGCCAAACCACTCCCTGGCGCGACCTAGGCTTGCCCGCGCCATGGGGTGGTGTGGGCCCCCCTGTGGCCCACCTCCACTCCATCTTCTGGCATCCTGAGTCTTCTGGAAAAATTAAATTTTCTGTATATTTTCCCGGATTTTTTGATCTTCGCGAATTTTGCCTCCAAACATCACCTTTTCCATCAGAATCCTGACTGCAGCGGTCCATGCTCCAAAAGTCATCAACCATGCAAAAATAGATGAAATAACATAAGTATCACCTCTCAATACAAAATATACCAATGAATAATAGTGAATTAAGACATAGAATAGTGATGCAAAATGGACGTATCACCTACCACCCCAGCGAGAGCCACCCCAAACCCTAATCTACACCCCATCCATCCCACCCAACCGCCGCCGCCGCCAGCGCGCATAGACCCACAGTCGCGCGCCGCACCCACTCTGCGCGCACACGCTGCCTTGACACGGCCACGCCAGCGCGACTCCGCATCTCGACACCCCCCGCGCGCAGTACACCTAGCCCAGACCCACTCCTGCACTGCTTTGCGTGACCGTCACGCTCGCAACCACCCCACAAACCCGGCCCCACCACGACCCGCGTCTCCGTCCTCGCCCCGCGAGCGACGCGACCACCCACGCGATCCCCACCCCATCCCCGAGTCCCTTGCCTCCTTCGATCCCACCAACCGCCACCGACCTCTCCTCTCCTCTCCGCCTCGCTGCTTCTAGGTCTCCCTCTCCGGGCGTCTCCCTCGTCGTCGCCCTCCTCTTCACCGAGGCTGGCCAGCCTCGCTGCCAGCGGCCACCGCTGCCGTCTATGCGTCCCCAGCGCCCCGTCAAGCCTGACCCGAGCGCCGTCGCGATCTGGCCCCTCTCCGCCTAGAGCTCCACCCGGCCTCGCCCCTGCGACCGACGACCTTCCTCTTCCCCGCGACCTCTGCAGCGCGCCTCCTCCTTCTTCGGCCGCTGTTCACCATTGAGCCGCCAAGTGCCGCGCCTCCGGCCTCCGTCTCTCGTAGACGCTCCCCTGGAGTTCCGGCACCGCTCGCCGTCCCCGACCTGCTCCTCGCGTCAATCCCCGACGCCTCGGCCCTAAGCTCACCTGCCACCGCTACAGCGGGCCACCGCAGCGCCACGCGTCTGCCTTTGTTCTGTATGGCGCCGTTAGCCGCCATGGCCCTGGCCCTTTTGCTCTACCCGCGGTCGTGTCCTTCTCTACAACCTCCTTGCGACTGTGGCTAGCCACCGATGTCCTTGCAGCTGCTAGATTCCTCCGCATCGCTCGTATCCGCGAGGCCCATCCTCGTGTGTTCCTCCTGCAGTGAACGTGAACCCTGGATATCTATGTGTTTCAGATGTTTCCGTTGTCTGTCAGGCATCGTATCGCTGCTGAAAACTCCTGTAGTCAAGTTTGTCTCGCGGCTATGCTTCCATCATCTGCCGTGTACAAGGTTTGTGTCACTCGGTATCTCAGGATCTTCGTATAGGGACGCTCACCGACAAGACCTTCTCGATGTCGAATGTTCTGAAGAATGGACATGGCGCTACCCGAGGGGCCCCGATGCTTCCTCCTTACCAGACCCGAAGACTGATCCCATGGTGACCCCCGCCCCGAAGACCTCCGAACATCTCGAGTTCACCTTCACGACATCCGAAGGCCGTTGCCCGAAGACCGATCCCCTGGATCCAAAGACCGATCCCTCGAACCGTCGGAACCCCAAGATCGTCGATCCGACATGTGTGATCCCTTTCCCAAAACCCCTATTTTATAAATTACCATCCATATAATTGTCTCATATAATTGTTCATACTTGCATGCATATTGTGGGGTTTGGGGGCATTATGCTGATTCACTCATAATTAAATATGGAAACCATATGTGGGCTATTCTAGTCTTATATGAACTCCATTTAAATTTGTGTAGCGAACCGATACCATGTTTTGCCTTGTTAAGAAAACATTTAAATTGCAGGGTATCTAAATAACTGGAACCTATTAATTAATTGTCGGGACCCCGGTTCTGCTTAATACTGCCTAATTGCACCGTATCTTTGCCATGTCATGCATCATACATGCATCATGCCTGATCTTCTGTCGTAGTATTAAATAGTGCATCCGGTGTTTCTTCTAGGGCTTTGCTTCTTCACGGATTAGGACGATGAGTGGATGCGAGTGTCGACCCGATCTCCGGTGTATCTTCGGCAATGTTTCCTAGGCGAGCATTCTCCCCCTTTCTACCTATTTTCCTTTTATAGTCTTGTAACACCCTCCAATCGGCCCTATGAAGTTTTAGCCCTTTCCGCCAAACCCGCATAGGAACGATTCAAGGACGCCCACCAAGCACTTTCTTGCGGGTGGAAAACGAAGTAATACCATTACACAATAGTCCTCGATGGGACCCACAGAACATATATATGCAACAATGACTCCATGAGTCAAGAATACAGATATACAATACAAAGATCCAAATCACCTTGAAAACGATAGAGTGTCTGACTATGGACAAGATGAAAATGGGGCTAAGAGCCCTGAAGAATAACCAATGGCGTCCATAACCCTGCCCAGGCCAAGCCGGAAGGGTAACCCTGCTAACAACGTCGATCTCAAACCTGCTAAAACAAAAGGGGTGCCGGCAAAGGGCAAAGGAAAAAGAGGAGGGTCAGTACTGAGGCCAGTACACGGCGAGGCTAGAATTCGGCGGCTCTCGCCTACATAGGTATGGTAGGCTGAAGCAGCAACGCAGCGACACTAAACAACCTATAGAGACTCGATACAACTGGCGGTTATCAGAGAGGGATAAGAAAAACCTATTCGGATCCAACCTGAAGCTAACACCAAACAAACCCATCCTGGTATTCCCCCTCGAGACCAAACGAGGAAGTCAAACCGAGGAACTCACACAGTTGGCAGTATTATTCTTTCGATTATAGTTGAAAGCTCTTACTAGTCAGATACAAATAGTATGAGTCATCCTAATAGCATAAGTAGTGGGCAGTTTTAGTTAAGATTCCATTGTAGTTGGAACATTTACTAGTCAGATGTAGTTGTCCCGAGGAATCCCAAAACCCACCAGTTGTTGGCACTTTTATCACATTCCATTGGAGTTGTAATACTTACTAGGCAGATATAACAAGACACAAGGAACCTCAGCTTCACTAGTTGTTGGCATTTTTAATATCCATTCCGTTGTATTTGAATCTGATTACTAGTCACATATTTAGTCAAATTGATAGCACTACTTTAGTTACGCTTGTCTATGATCGAGATACTGTGCTCCAAGTCGTCCATAACCGCGGACACGGCTTTCATAAAGTTTTACCCTGCAGTGGTGCACAAATAGCAACACACACTCGATCAACCTCGGAAAAACAACCTCAAAACCCAACGAGGCATTCACGACAAAGCAATCACAGGATTCAGAAATATTTCAGGGGGCCACCCCACTAAGCTACCCGCAACGAAGTTGGCCGGCTCCGGAACGGACCCAGGGTTTGCGACGACGGCTGTAAACGACCGGGAACCCGAAAATGTGACTGGGCTTGTCGATACCGCAAAAACGTGGCGCGATCCAAAACAGTACAGGTGCTCCACACACAATCTTAAATAAAGCAGTAAAGCATGGCATAAGTGCAGGACAGTAATAAAGCCCCGAACTACTTTGTGGCCCCAAGAAATAGAAATGAATCAAGCTCTGGCTCAGGGGGGGGTCCATAAGGCCTCCAGGATGTGGATAGTGCGAATATTCAAGGAACATGTATCAAGTACTCGGGGTCCTACGGGACACAAGTGGGTGTGGAAGAACCAACTAACATCTATTGCCCGCCGATGCCTCTGCATTAGTTATATCTAGCATTTTTAATAGTTGTATTTAAAGCCATGATCATCTCCACCAATAAACATCTCCACCATAAACATCTGCCAGCATTCCAACAACTGTGGTATTCGTCAACACGAGATCGCACCTGAGCAAGCAACTATGACTTGCAAGGCCAGCTATCTACCAAACACAGGTAATAGGAGGTGTCCAAGGCAATATATAGGCTGCACGTGATATAACTGGGGTACGGAAACTAAAGCATCGCGACACGGGTAGCAATAGATCAACAGGAGGAAATAAAGACTATAAATGCAAAATAGGTAGAAGGGGGAGAGATGCTCGCCTGAGAAACACTGACGATGGATCATATCCAGAGAACTTGTCGAATCTTACAACATCTCATCGGCCTAATCCGCGAAGAAGCAAACACTAGAAGAAACACCGGATGCACTATTTAATATTACGGCAGAAGATCCGACATGATTATGATATGATGCAGATGCGGTGCAATTAGGCAGTATTAAGCGGAACCGGGGTCCCGATAATTAATTATATTTAGAACCCCCACAATTTAAATGTTGAATTAACAGGGCGAAACATGGCATCAGTTCGCTACACCAATTTAAATGGAGTCCGGAATAAGACACAGATATCCCGCATAAACACTCCATATTTAATTATGAGGTGAAACGACATAATGCCCCCAACCCACATGATATGCATGCGAGATGAACAATTAATATGCAAAAAGTTTTATATATAGCATTTATAAAATAGGGGCTCGAGAAAGGTTCACACATCTGGGTTCGGCAGATCTTGGGTTCCGGGGTTTCGACAGGGCTCGACGGGGATCGGATCTGGGGTTCAAATCAACGGGATCATTCTCGGACAATGGAAGGAGAGCTTGGCGTTCCGAGAAGAAGGACTTGGTTTGGCATCGGGGCACATCGGATTCGCGCTGGTCAGTGTTGCTCTTGTCGTCACGAAGATCTTGTCGGGTCCTCATATCGGGTCTGTCTTGGCGTTCGGGGTGAAGAACTTGGCGTCCTCGAGGATGTACTTGGCGTATCTGTGTCGACGACCTTGGTGTCTGGGTTCTCGGGCATCGGATCCAGGAACAAGTACTTGTCGCATCCGTGGTCTTCGGGTTTGGTCTTCGGGTCCGTGTCGGCGCGCTCGGGGTCTCGGCCACCGGATCCATGTAGAAGAACTTGACGTTCTTGTCGAAGTGCTCGGGTGACGATGTCGGTCTTGGTTCGGCGCCAATCGTCTTGCGTGGTCCGATGGTTCCTTGTAGAAAGCCCAGGGTGCAGCACCGAGGCGGTCCTGGAATCCAAGGTAGAGAGCTTGGTTCCGGTGGTCTTCACATCCTTGAGTGAGTCGGTAGGAGTTGATTTGTAGGACAGCTTCACGAGCATCAACGGGTCAGCAACACACCAACACCACACATCCACATCTCCACATTATCTAGATGAAAAGGCCACTACAGAACTTGGGTTCGAGGCGTTGACGCGGATGTGCTAAGGCTCGAGGAGACAGAGACCGGGCCCTTGTGCGAGGCAGGAGGCGGGGTTCCTGAGCGTGCTGAGGATGGCGGATGGAAGTGGAGGCCGGCGACGCCGGTGCACGGGAGGAGGCCGATGGGCGGCGGTCCTGGGCAGCGCAGCTGGCGGCAGCAGCTGACGAGGAGGGCGGCGCAGGTCGAGCGGGACCGGCGGAAGGCGGCTCGCTAGAGGCGCTGGAGAAGAGGAGGGCGACGTGGAGGAGGGGGGTCGACGAGGAGGGGGCATCTCCGGCCGGGGCAGAGAGGGAAGCAGCGGGGCTTCCGCGAGACACCGGCGAGGCGGCGACGCGCGCGCGGCGGAGGAGCGGTTGCTCGAGGAAGGCGACGGGAGGCACGACGAGGAGAAGGGCGCCCGACGGCGGGGTCGCAGGCGTCGCGAGGGGCGATGCTTCCGCGCATGTAGGAGGCGGTGGCCGGAGTAGAGGGGGAGGAAGCCGGAGGGAGGTCGCTGGGAAGCGACGGCGAGGGCGCCGCTGCTGCACGGGGACGAGGGAAGGAGAGGGATGGGGAAGAGCGGGTGGGGCTGCTCGTGGCGAGGCGGTTGTCGAGGAAGGAAGGTCGCGGGGAACGGAGGGGAGGCCGCGGGGCTTGGCGATGGCGGCAGTGACCTGGGAAGGAGAAGGGGGCGCGGGCGAGCTCAGTGAGGAGGACGGCCGTGGACCTGCTGGCGGGCGAGGTCGGGCCGGACTTCGGCGGCGCTGGCGGGGCTCGGCCCAGATCGAGGGCGGAGGAAGGTGGCGATGTGGGTGGGAAGCGGGGTAGGTGAGGACGGCATGGAGCGGGCGTCGTGGTGGGCCGCGGGGTGGGACCTGGTACGGGGATGGGGAGAGGGCGACGATCCCGAGGCGGGGCTGGGTCGCACGTGTGGTAGGTGGGGTGGCTGGCGGGGTGGAGTGGCTGGCGGCGGGGACGTGGCGACGGCGGATTGGCCCAGGCGACGTGGCGCGGGCTCTGGTTGGTGGGCGACGTGTGGTGTGTGCCTGGGGGTGAGGGCAAGTGGCGAGGTGGGCCAGGCAGGGCAGGAGGTAGCTGGGCGGGAAAAGCAGGCGTGGGCGGCCGCTGAAAAGGAGAGAGGGAGGGAGGGAAAAGGGTAGGTGGATAGGGGGGTTGGTCTGGTTTAACTGGGTCGTTTTTTGTTAGGGATTGGAGGTGGGCGGCCGGGCTTTCGGGCCTAGCGGGCTTCCTCCCAAAAATAAAAATAAACTTTTATTTTAATTTAAAATAGACTTTTGTAAATAGTGTTTAGACAAATAAAGGACCCGAAAAAAACCGGAGTTTTGATTTGAAATTAAGACGGGGATTATTTAGAAAACAAAACTAGGCTTTTAGAAAATAGTTTTAGACAAACAAATGCATGATTCCATGACGATGCTCAAATGCAAGGTGGCATTATGACATGAGCATGCGGTCATGATGATGCAATGCACAAAAACACAGCGATTTTCTGGTAGTGATTTTGGCGGGATGCCACAATTCGACACCAGTAACAAAGGATCTCGCCCTCAAGATCCGCCTCATGGTACCGGAAAGAAGGTCGGCGATCTGAATCTTCTCGCTTCGTGTAGATCCTCGCGACACCACTAACAAAGGTTCCTTCTTCGTCTTGAATCGGCGACACCACCAACAAGGGGTCATTGCTCGCGTTCGTTGAGAGAACACTCCGGAGAAACAAAGACAAAGATAAAGTCTCAAAATATAAGGCCACCTATAACTTCCGTGGAAGGAGTGAAAATTGCATTGATCCTCCAATTCAATGTACAAAGCAAATGATAAGAGTAGTGGTATGGTCATGACTCCATCCCGCACTCTAAACATTACTCTACACACGAATAGGTGCATTATACAACCAACTCTCGAAATTAGACTGAAGATCTCGTCAAACAAGATGCGGAAACAAAGGCGTGATGCAGACTCTGCATCGGATCTGGCATAGCTGATGTCGTCGCGTCGGAAAACACCGGAATGCACAAACAAGGAACAAAGAATGGTACCACAGATAAAGGATCACTCAGATAGCATGAAGACCGGATGTAGAAGCACCGTTACCAAAGGAGGAAGCGAAACCCTAAAGATACGATGGAAAACCCAACCACGAGAAACCCTGGACTCGAAGAAAAGATAAGAGAGCAGATTCAAAACACGTAGAGGTAAGAGGAGAACAACAGAGGGGTAAGGAGTAAAATCAGACCTAATCAGATCTATCCAACCGATTTTGCGAAATAGTTCTGACACTCTAGATCGTCCGTTAGCTAGGTTATCCTATAGGCTGGACTTGTGGGGTATCGCAACTGCTGAGCTCTGATACCACTCTGTAACACCATCCAATCGGCCCTATTCAAGTTTTAGCCCTTTCCGCCAAACCCGCATAGAACCGATTCAAGGACGCCCACTAGGAACTTTCATGCGGGTGGAAAACAATGTAATACCATTACAGAATAGTACTTGATGGGACCCACAGAACATATATATGCAACAACGACTCCATGAGTCAAGAATACAGATATACAATACAAAGATCCAAATCACCTTGAAAACGATAGAGCGTCCGACTACGGACAAGATGCAAATGGGGCTAAGAGCCCTGAAGAATAACCAATGGCGTCCATTACCCTACCCAGGCCAAGCCGGAAGGGTAACCCTGGTAACGACGTCGATCTCAAACCTGCTAAAACAAAAGGGGTGCCGACAAAGGGCAAAGGAAAAAGAGGAGCGTCAGTACTGAGGCCAGTACATGGCGAGGCTAGAATTCGGCGGCTCTCGCCTACATAGGTATGGTTGGCTGAAGCGGCAGCGCAGCGGCACTAAACAACCTATAGAGACTCGATACAACTGGCAGTTATCAGAGAGGGATAAGAAAAACCTATTCGGATCCAACCTGAAGCTAACACCAAACAAACCCATCCTGGTATTCCCCCTCGAGACCAAACGAGGAAGTCAAACAGAGGAACTCACATAGTTGGCAGTTTTATTCTTTCGATTATAGTTCAAAGCTCTTACTAGTCAGATATAGATAGCATGAGTCATCCTGATAGCATAAGGAGTGGGCAGTTTTAGTTAACATTCCATTGTAGTTGGAACATTTACTAGTCAGATGTAGTTGTCCTGAGGAATCCCAAAACCCAGTTGTTATTGGCACTTTTATCACATTCCATTGGAGTTGTAATACTTACTAGGCAGATATAACAAGACACAAGGAACCCCAGCTTCACCAGTTGTTGGCATTTTTAATATCCATTCCGTTGTATTTGAATCTGATTACTAGTCACATATTTAGTCAAATTGATAGCACTACTTTAGTTATGCTTGTCTATGATCGAGATACTGTGCTCCAAGTCATCCATAACCGCGGACACGGCTTTCAGAAAGTTTTACCCTGCAGGGGTGCACAAATAGCAACACACACTCGATCAACCTCGGAAAAACCAACTCAAAACCCAACGAGGCATTCACGACAAAGCGATCACAGGATTCAGAAATATTTCAGGGGGCCACCCCACTAAGCTACCCGCAACGAAGTTGGCCGGCTCTAGAACGGACCCAGGGTTTGCGATGACGGCTGTAAACAACCGAGAACCCGAAAATGTGACTGGGCTTGTCGATACCGCGAAAACGTCGCGCGATCCAAAACAGTACAGGTGTTCCACGCACAATCTTAAATAAAGCAGTAAAGCATGGCATAAGTACATGATAGTAATAAAGCCCCAAACTGGTTTGTGGCCCCAAGAAATAGAAATGAATCAAGCTCTGGCTCAGGGGGGTCCATAAGGCCTCCCGGATGTGGATAGTGCGAATATTCAAGGAACAAGTATCAACTACTCGGGGTCCTTATGGACACAAGTGGGCGTGGAAGAACCAAATAACATCTATTGCCCACCGATGCCTCTGCATTAGTTATATCTAGCATTTTTAATAGTTGTATTTAAAGCCATGATCATCTCCACCAATAAACATCTCCACCATAAACATCTGCCAGCATTCCAACAACTGTGGTATTCGTCAACACGAGATCGCACCTGAGCAAGCAACTACGACTTGCAAGGCCAGCTATCTACCAAACACAGGTAATAGGAGGTGTCCAAGGCAATATATAGGCTGCACGGGATATAACTGGGGTACATAAACTAAAGCATCGCGACACGGGTAGCAATAGATCAACAGGAGGAAATAAAGACTATAAATGCAAAATAGGTAGAAGGGGGAGAGATGCTCGCCTGAGAAACACTGACGATGGATCATATCCGGAGAACTTGTCGAATCTCACAACATCTCATCGGCCTAATCCGCGAAGAAGCAAACACTAGAAGAAACACCGGATGTACTATTTAATATTACGGCAGAAGATCCGGCATGATTATGATATGATGCAGATGTGG
Source organism: Avena eriantha (assembly GCA_910589775.1). NCBI lineage: Eukaryota > Viridiplantae > Streptophyta > Magnoliopsida > Poales > Poaceae > Avena > Avena eriantha. The sequence goes on along the minus strand of OU342742.1, from coordinate 347,450,372 downwards.
TGCAATTAGGCAGTATTAAGTGGAACCGGGGTCCCGCTAATTAATTATATTTAGAACCCACGCAATTTAAATGTTGTATTAACAGGGCGAAACATGGCATCGGTTTGCTACACCAATTTTAATGGAGTCCGGAATAAGACACAGATATCCCGCATAAACACTCCATATTTAATTATGAGGTGAAACGGCATAATGCCCCCAACCCACATGATATGCATGCGAGATGAACAATTAATATGCAAAAAGTTTTATATATAGCATTTATAAAATAGGGGCTCGAGAAAGGTTCACACATCTAGGTTCGGCAGATCTTGGGTTCCGGGGGTTCGACAGGGTTCGACGGGGATCATATCTGGGGTTCGGATCGACGGGATCGTTCTCGGACAACGGAAGGAGAGCTTGGCGTTCCGGGAAGAATGAATTGGTTTGGCGTCGGGGCGCATCGGATTCGCCCTGGTCGGTGTCACTCTTGTCGTCACGAAGATCTTGTCGAGTCCTCGTATCGGGTCGGTCTTGGCGTTCAGGGTGAAGAACTTGGCGTCCTCGAGGAAGTACTAGGCGTATACGTGTCGACGACCTTGGCGTCCGGGTTCTCGGGCATCGGTTCCAGGAAGAAGTACTTGTCGCATCCGTGGTCTTCGGGTTCGGTCTTCGGGTCCGTGTCGGCGCGCTCGGGGTCTCAGCCACCGGATCCATGTAGAAGAACTTGGCGTTCTTGTCGAAGTGCTCGGGTGACGATGTCGGTCTTGGTTCGGTGCCGATGGTCTTGCGTGGTCTGATGGTTCCTTGTAGAAAGCCCGGGGCGCAGCACCGAGGCGGTCCTGGAATCCGGGGTGGAGAGCTTGGTTCCTGTGGTCTTCACATCCTCGAGTGAGTCGGTAGGAGTTGATTTGTAGGACAGCTTCACGAGCATCAATGGGTCAGCAACACACCAACACCACACATCCACATCTACACATTATCTAGACGAAAAGTCCACTACAGAACTTGGGTTCGAGGCGTTGACGCGGATGTGCTAAGGCTCGAGGAGACAGAGACTGGGCCCTTGTGCGACGCAGGAGGCGGGGTTCCTGAGCGCGCTGAGGATGGCGGACGGAAGTGGAGGCCGACAGCGCCGGCGCGCGGGAGGAGGCCGACGGGCGGCGGTCCTCGGCATCACAGCTGGCGGCAGCCGCCGATGAGGAGTGCGGCGCAGATCGAGCGGGACTGGCGGAAGGCGGCTCCCTGGAGGCGCTGGAGAAGAGGAGGGCGATGTGGAGGAGGGGGGTCGACGAGGAGGGGGCCTCTCCGGCCGGGGCAGAGAGGGAGGCGGCGAGGTGCGTGCGGCGGAGGAGCGGCTGCTCGAGGAAGGCGACAGGAGGCACTGCGAGGAGAAGGGCGCCCGACAGCGGGGTCGCAGGCGTCACGAGGGGCGACGCTTCCGCGCATGTAGGAGGCGGTGGCCAGAGCGGAGGGGGAGGAAGCCGGAGGGAGGTCGCCGGGGAAGCGACGGCGAGGGCGCCGCTGCTGCACGGGGACGAGGGAAGGAGAGGGACGGGGAAGAGCGGGCGGGGCTGCTCGTGGCGGGGCGGTTGCCGGGGAAGGAAGGTCGCGGGGAAAGGAGAGGAGGCCGCGGGGCTTGGCGATGGCGGCGGCGACCTGGGGAGGAGAAGGGGGCGCGGGCGAGCTCGGTGAGGAGGATGGCCGGGGACCTGCTGGCGGGCGAGGTCGGGCCGGACATCGGCGGTGCTGGCGGGGCTCGGCCCAGATCAAGGGCGGAGGAAGGTGGCGATGTGGGAAGCGGGGTAGGTTAGGACGGGGTGGAGCGGGCGTCGTGGTGGGCCGCGGGGTAGGACCTGGTACGGGGATGGGGAGAGGGCGACGATCCGGAGGCGGGGCTGGGTCGCACGTGGGGTAGGTGGGGTGGCTGGCGGGGTGGAGTGGCTGGCGGCCGGGACGTGGCGACGACGGATTGGCCCAGGCGACGTGGCGCGGGCGCTGGTTGGTGGGCGACGTGTGGTGTGTGCCTGGGGGTGAGGGCAGGTGGCGAGGTGGGCCAGGCAGGGCAGGAGGTAGCTGGGCGGGAAAAGCAGGCGTGGGCGGCCGCTGAAAAGGAGAGAGGGAGGGAGGGAAAAGGGTAGGTGGATAGGGGTGTTGGTCTGGTTTAACTGGGTCGTTTTTTGTTAGGGATTGGAGGTAGGCGGCCGGGCTTTCGGGCCTAGCGGGCTGCCTCCCAAAAATAAAAATAAACTTTTATTTTAATTTAAAATAGACTTTTGTAAATAGTTTTTAGACAAATAAAAGACCCAGAAAAAACCGGAGTTTTGATTTGAAATTAAGACGGGGATTATTTAGAAAACAAAACTAGGCTTTTAGAAAATAGTTTTAGACAAACAAATGCATGATGCCATGACGATGCTCAAATGCAAGGTGGGATTATGACATGAGCATGCGGTCATGATGATGCAATGCACAAAAACATAGCGATTTTCTGGTAGTGATTTTGGCGGGATGCCACAAGTCTTTATTTCCTCCTATTGATCTATTGCTATCCGGGTTGCGATGCTTTAGTTTTCGTGCACCATTTATACTCCTTGCTGCCTCTATATTGCCATGGACACATCCTATTGCCTATCGTTTGATAGATAGTCGGCCTTGCGAGTCGTAGTTGCTTGCTCAGGTGCTGCTTTGCGTCTTTGTCGTTCCACCGTTGATAAAAGGTTGGCACATGCTTAATGGTGGAGATGCTTAATGGTCGAGATGATCATGACTTTAAATACAACTATTAAATTGCTGGGATAACTAATGAAAGAGGCACTGGTGGGCAATATAAGCTATTTGGTTTTCATGTCCACTTGTGTCCCGTAGGCCCCGAGTACTTGATACCAGTTACTTGACTATTCGCACTATCCACATCCGGGAGAGTCTATGAATCCCCCTTAGCCAGAGCTTGATTCATTTCTTATTTCTTGGGGACACAAACTAGTTTGGGGCTTTATTACGCTCCTGTACTTATGCCATGTTTTACTGCTTTATTTACGATTGTGCGTCGAGCACCTGTACTATTTAGGATTGCGGAGTGTTTTCGCGGTATCGACAAGCCCAGTCACACTTTCGGGTTCCCAGTCGTTTACAACCATTGGCGCAAACCTTGGGTCCGTCTCGGAGCCGGCCAACTTCGTTGCGGGTAGCTTAATGGGGTGGCTCCTTGAAATATTTTATGAATCCTGTGATTGCTTTGTCGTGAAAGCCTCGTTGGGTTTTGAGTTGGTTTTTCCGAGGTTGATCGTGTGTGTGTTGCTATTGGTGCACCCCTGCAGGGTAAATCTTTCTGAAAGCCGTGTCCGCGGTTATGGACGACTTGGAGCACATTTATCTCGATCATAAACAAGCATAACTAAAGTAGTGCTATAAACTTGACTTAATATATGACTAGTAATCAGATTCAACTATCAAGGAATGGATATTAAAATGCCAACAACTAGTGGATCTGGGGTTGTTTTGTGACATGCTGTACCTGCCTAGTAAGTATTGCAACTCCAATGGAATGTGATAAAAGTGCCAACAATTGCTAGGTTTTGGGATTCCTCAGGACAATTATATCTGACTAGTAAATGTTCCAACTACAACGGAATGGTGATTAAAACTGCCCACTACTTATGCTATCAGGATGACTCATGCTATCTATATCTGACTAGTAAGTGCTTCAACTATAATCGAATGAATAAAACTGCCAACTGTGTGAGTTCCTCGGTTTGACTTCCTCGTTTGGTATCGACGGGGAATACCAGATGGGTATGTTTGGTGTTACTATCAGGTTGGATCCGGATAGGTCTTTCTTATCCCTCTCTAATAGCCGATAGTTGTATCGAGTCTCTATAGGTTGTTTAGTGCGTGCTTCGCTGCTGCTTCAGTCCACCATACCTATGTAGGCGAGAGCCGCCGAATTCTAGCCTCGCCGTGTACTGGCCTTAGTACTGCCGCTCCTCTTTTTCCTTTGCCCTTTGTCGGCACCCCTTTTGTTTTAGCAGGTTTGCCATCGACGTCGTTAGCAGGGTTACCCTTCCGGCTTGGCCTGGGCAGGGTTATGGACGCAATTGGTTATTCTTCAGGGCTCTTAGCCCCATTTGCATCTTGTCCGTACTCGGACGCTGTAGCGATTTCAATGTGATTTGGATCTTTGTACTGTATATCGGTATTCTTGACTCATGGAGTCGTGTTGTATATATATCTGTTTTGTGGGTCCCATCGAGGACTGTTGTGTAATGGTATTACTTCGTTTTCCACCCGCATGAAAGTGCCTGGTGGGCGTCCTTGAATAATTTCTATGCGGGTTTGGTGGAAAAGGGCTAAAACTTGCATAGGGCCGATTCGCGGGTGTTACAGAGTGGTATCAGAGCTCAACAATTGCGATACCCCACTAGTCTAGCCTGTAGGATAACCTACCTAACGACCGATGTAGAGTGTTAAAACTATTTTGCAAAATCGGTTGGATAGATCTGATTAGGTCTGTTTTTACTCCTTAACCCTCTACTATTCTCCTCTTACCTCTGCGTGTTTTAAATGTGCTCTCTTACCTTTCTTCAAGTCTAGGATTTCTCGTGGTTGGGTTCCGTCGTACCTTCAGGGTTTCGCTTCCTCCTTTGGCAACGGTGTTTCTATCTCCGGACTTCATGCTATCTGAGTGATCCTTTATCAGTGGTACCACTATTTGTTCCTTGTTGTGCCTTCTGGTGTTTTCCGACACGACGACATCATCTACGCCAGATCCGATGCAGAGCCTACATCACTCCTTTGTTCCAAACCTCGATTGTCGAGATCTTCAGTCTGATTCCGAGAATGGTTGCACACTTTTCTACTGATTGTGCGGAGTAATAGTTTGGGTGCGTGATGGATTGGCCCCCATGCCGACTACTCACTCTATTTGCTCGTGTACATTGAAGTGGATTAGAATGCATCGTTTCTCTCCTTCTATCGAAGTTAGAGGTGGCTTTGTCTGTTGATACCTTTACCTTCGTCCTTTGTTCCCGGAGTGTTCTCTCGGCAGTCCTGGACAACAACCCCTTGTTGGTGGTGTCGCCGATTTCAAGATGGACAAGGATCTTTGTTAGTGGTGTCGCGAATATATACACGAAGCGAGAAGATTCATGTCATCAGTCTTCTTCCCCGGACCATGAGACGGATCTCGAGGGCGAGATCCCTTGTTAGTGGTGTCGAATTGTGGCATCCCGCTAAAACCACTACTAGAAAATCGCTATGTTTTCGTGCATTGCATCATCATGACCGCATGCTCATGTCATCATGCCACATTGCATTTGAGCATCATCATCATGCATATGTTTTCCTAAAACTATTTTGTAAAAGCCTATCCTTGTTTTCTTTTTGCCTCCCTCTTTATTTCAAACGTAAAACCCGGTCCTTCCGGATATTTTATTTTGTCTACAAACTATTTACCAGAAACTTTTGTTTTAAAAATAAAAATGAAACATTTTTTTATAAAACTAGGGGAGGCAGCCAACCGACCAGGCCCAAGTGGCCCAGCCGGCCAGCCACCTACCACCCCAGCGAGAGCCACCCCAAACCCTAATCTACACCCCATCCATCCCACCCAGCCGCCGCCGCCGCCAGCACGCATAGACCCGCAGTCGCGCGCCGCACCCACTCTGCGCGCATACGCTACCTTGACACGGCCACGCCAGCGCGACTCCGCCTCGCGACACCCCCCGCGCGCAGTACACCTAGCCCAGACCTACTCCTTCACTGCTTTGCGTGACCGTCACGCTCGCAACCACCCCGCGAGCCCGGCCCCACCACGACCCGCGTCTCCGTCCTCGCCTCGCGAGCAACGCGACCACCCACGCGATCTCCACCCCATCCCCGAGTCCCTTGCCTCCTTCGATCCCACCAACCGCCACCGACCTCTCCTCTCCTCTCCACCTTGCTGCTTCTCGTCTCCCTCACCGGGCGTCTCCCTCGTTGTCGCCCTCCTCTTCACCGAGGCTGGCCAGCCTCGCTGCCAGCGGCCTCCACTGCCCTCTACGCGTTCCTAGCACCCGTCGAGCCTGACCCGAGTGCCATCGCGATCTGGCCCCTCTCCGCCCAGAGCTCCACCCCGCCTCGCCCCTGCGACCGACGACCTTCCTCTTCCCCGCGACCTCTGCATCGTGCCTCCTCCTACTTCAGTCGCTGTTCACCGTCGAGCCGCCAAGTGCCTCGCCTCTGGCCTCCGTCTCCTGCAGCCTCTCCCCTGGAGTTCCGGCACCGCTCGCCGTCCCCGACCTGCTCCTCGCGTCGATCCCGGCGCCTCGGCCCTGGGCTCACCTGCCACCGCTACAGCGGGCCGCCGCAGCGCCACAGGTCAGCCTCTGTTCCGTATGGCGCCATCAGCCGCCATGGCCCTAGCGCCCTTCTGCTCTGCCCGCGGTCGTGTCCTTCTCTACAACCTCCTTGCGACCGTGTCTAGCCACCAATGTCCTTGCAGCTGCCAGATTCCTCCGCATCGCTCGTTTCCGCGAGGCCCATCCTCGTGTGTTCCTCCTGCAGTGAACATGAACCCTGGATATGTGTGTGTTTCAGATGTTTCCGTTGTCTGTCAGGCATCACATTGCTGCTGAAAACTCCTGTAGCCAAGTTTGTGTCGCGGCTATGCTTCCATCATCTGCCGTCTATAAGGTTTGTGTCACTCGGTATCTCAGGATCTTCGTACAGGGACGCTCACCGACAAGACCTTCTCGATGTCGAATGTTCTGAAGAATGGACATGGCGCTACCCGAGGGGCCCCGATGCTTCCTCCTTACCGGACCCGAAGACTGATCCCATCGAGACCCCCGCCCTGAAGACCTCGGAACATCTCGAGTTCACCTTCACAACATCTGAAGGCCGTTGCCCAAAGACTGATCCCCCAGATCCAAAGACCGATCCCTCGAACCGTCGGAACCCCAAGATCGTTGATCCGACATGTGTGATCCCTTTCCCGAAACCCCTATTTTATAAATTACCATCGATATAATTGTCTCATATAATTCTTCATACTTGCATGCATATTGTGGGGGTTTGGGGGCATTATGCTGATTCACTCATAATTAAATATGGAAACCATATGTGGGCTATTCTAGTCTTATATGAACTCCATTTAAATTTGTGTAGCTAACCGATACCATGTTTTTCCTTGTTAAGACAACATTTAAATTACGGGGTATCTAAATAACTGGAACCTATTAATTAATTATCGGGACCCCGGTTCCGCTTAATACTGCCTAATTGCACCGTATCTTTGCCATGTCATGCATCATACATGCATCAGGCCTGATCTTCTGTCGTAGTATTAAATAGTGGATCCGGTGTTTCTTCTAGGGCTTTGCTTCTTCACGGATTAGGACGATGAGTGGATGCGAGTGTCGACCCGATCTCCGGTGTATCTTCGGCAATGTTTCCTAGGCGAGCATTCTCCCCCTTTCTACCTATTTTGCTTTTATAGTCTTTATTTCCTCCTGTTGATCTATTGCTATTCGAGTTGCGATGCTTTAGTTTTCGTGCACCATTTATACTCCTTGCAGCGTCTATATTGCCATGGACACATCCTATTGCCTATTGTTTGATAGACAGTCGGCCTTGCGAGTCGTAGTTTCTTGCTCAGGTGCTGCTTTGCATCTTTGTCGTTCCACCATTGATAAAAGGTTGGCACATGCTTAATGGTGGAGATGCTTAATGGTGGAGATGATCATGACTTTAAATACAACTATTAAATTGCTGGGATAACTAATGAAAGAGGCACCGGTGGGCAATATATGGTATTTGGTTTCATGTCCACTTGTGTCCCATAGGCCCCGAGTACTTGATACCTGTTCCTTGACTATTCGCACTATCCACATCCGGGAGAGTCTATGAATCCCCCTTAGCCAGAGCTTGATTCATTTCTTATTTCTTAGGGCCACAAACTAGTTTTGGTCTTTATTACTATCCTGTACTTATGCCATGTTTTACTGCTTTATTTATGATTGTGCGTGGAGCACCTGTACTGTTTAGAATTGCGGAGTGTTTTCGCGGTATCGACAAGCCTAGTCACACTTTCGGGTTCCCAGTCGTTTACAGCCATTGGCGCAAACCTTGGGTCCGTCTCGGAGCCGGCCAACTTCATTGCGGGTAGCTTAATGGGGTGGCCCCCTGAAATATTTTATGAATCCTGTGATTGCTTTGTCGTGAAAGCCTCGTTGGGTTTTGAGTTGGTTTTTCCGAGGTTGATCATGTGTGTGTTGCTATTGGTGCACCCCTGCAGGGTAAATCTTTCTGAAAGCCGTGTCCACGGTTATGGACGACTTGGAACACAGTATCTCGATCATAAACAAGCATAACTAAAGTAGTGCTATAAATTAACTTGACTTAATATATGACTAGTAATCAGATTTAACTATCACTGAATGGATATTAAAATGCCAACAACTGGTGGATCTGGGGTTGTTTTGTGACATGCTGTACCTGCCTAGTAAGTATTGCAACTCCAATGGAATGTGATAAAAGTGCCAACAATTGCTGGGTTTTGGGATTCCTCAAGACAATTATATCTGACTAGTAAATGTTCCAACTACAACGGAATGGTGATTAAAACTGCCTACTACTTATGCTATCAGGATGACTCATGCTATCTATATCTGACTAGTAAGTGCTTCAACTATAATCGAATGAATAAAACTGCCAACTGTGTGAGTTCCTCGTAGAACCCACTTAAGAGATCATCTAGAACCATACAAAATTAGCTATAGATATTTCTAAGAAGATGCCTGTAGAACCCATTTAAGAGATCATCTAGAACCATACAAAGTGCAAAATTGGTAGGTCAGCCCAGCCTAAATAATTACAATTTTGTGGATGTGGCCCTACATTGGACAAAAAAGAAAGGATTAGATCTGGGTAAAGACCAATGGATGAGAAGATCAACTATGGAATATGAAAGTTATAGACATTTGTTGAGAAAAGTTAAACACTGATGTTAGAGCATTGATTTTTTTCTTGTAGGAACTTTTAAATTACATCTCAACTTAATATTTGTAACTCACTCTGTATTTTCATGTAATTAAATAAAATAATTATGAGGCCGACTGTTTGTGAGCTATGAATTTTTATATAATAAGATGAAATAATTACGAGGTTAATTTTTTGTTGGAATATTTAGAACCCATGTCTTTTATCGTTTCTAATACTCCCTCAGATCCAAATTAGTTGACTTGGTTTTGTCTAGATCCAGATGTATTTGGCACTAAAATAAGACTAGATACAATTGAATCTAGACAAATCTGAGTCAACTAATTTGGATCAGAGGGAGCAGTAATTTGTAATGACCAATTCTATTGACTTCAAAACATTATCTGATTATCTCTTTCTATACTTGTGCATTTTTATGTGTTATTTTTGAATATGTGGTACAAAAACTGAGAATACCATAGCAACGGACGGGTATTAAGCTAGTCCTAGTAATCCATGTAGTAATACTTTTGATAAACCTGGTGTTGGATTACTTGCTTTGCCTTTTTTTCTCTAATAATGAAGTTTCTACTTCCTCTAGTACTTCTATTTCTACTAACCATGTAGAGGAAATCAAAGAGCTCAAGGCCCAAGTCACTTCTTTGAAGAAAGACTTGGAAGAGAGTGATGAAGGGAAATCCACACTCGATAATATTTGGAGTGTGCAAAAATCTCCTAATGATAAAAGTGTACTTAGATTCAACTCCAATAATAGGAACAAGTCCAAGTGCAACAAGAAGAAATGCTAATACCAAGTCAAGAATTTTCCAAGATTATTTACTTCAAGTGCAAGGTTGAAGGACATCATGTAAGATCTTGTACATTGAATAAAAACACTTGAGTGAGAAGCAATAAGGGAAGTAGGCACAAGTTAAAGGTCAAGCCCAAGCCCAACCTTAATTTGAAGTTAGGCCACTTCCCAAGAAGAATCAATAAGAATCAAGATAAAGCTCCCCAAGCCAAGAAATCAATGAATAAGATAAAGAGGAGCACTTGCTTCTACATATGTCGTGAGAAGGGGCACTTAACCTATTCATGTTGAAAAAGTACCTTATCTAACCCTATCATTGTTGATTATGATTATTATTCTCTTGGGAAGAATAAGGATGGACATGTGTTTTGTAGCATCCCATCTGTCTAACATCTGTAATGCTTCATGGTTAAATAATAAAATACTACTTTCTACATGTTATTATTGCATCATCATAATATCATGCTCATCTCACCATGCCACATTGCATTTGAGCATCATATAAAACCCCTTTCATTTGGTTCTTCCTTCATAATGCATTTGCCTTATTATATGTATTTGGCTCTTGATATATTGTAGTTTGTTCTTGGTTTATTGTTTGGTGCCCAAGTTGAGTTGGGGGTATATCTTTTCTTGACTCCACCACTTTTCTTTGTCACCACCTCATATTTCTACCATCTAAATTATATATGAGCACTTGCATTTCCTTTGGCATTTGTCTAGCTCATATGTAATAAGATGGCTCCACTTCTATTTCTACATGCTCCTATATGTGTCATATATTGTTTTCACAATATTAGTTATGGAAGCCTACATGACCACCTTTGCAAGCCATGTAGTAGTAGAATCTTTTTGAATTCTTGTGATGAGTTACTCTAGTTGTGGTTGTATTTGAACTATGGAGCCATATTAAAACATAGTGGCACATACACACTAAACTTGGCTCTTATTTCAAATATACCTATCTCTAAATAAACTCATGAGAGCAAGCTTGCTTGTTCTCTTTTTGGGTAGGTTGAATTGCTAAGAGAAGGTAATGGTTTCACCAATACATCATGCCAACATGCATGGCCCATACAAGTACGGTCCCTCCTCTTCTCCACTTTAGTTTTAACTCTATTCCTCTTATTCTTGTAAATTCCCAAATTGAGCATGTGGGAATCTCCATCTTGCTTTGCGCCTACTTTCCTCTTATCTTTGCCTGTCACAGAATTCAAGATAAAATATTGGCTAGAATTTAGTTTGGTGCCAAACCTCATTCCTTTTCCTCCTATACGTTTTGCAATACTTCCATCTAATCCTCATGGATGATCTACAGTTTTCCTTCTTCTCAACCTATACATATTCAAATACATTTAGGTGTGTTTCAAAGTTTGAGCCTCTTTTCAAATCATAGGCACTTTTGGTGTAGTTTCTGAAAACCTCAGGTAGATTTGAGATATCAACCAAAACTGCAATAGCAGATTCAGTTAACACCAGGGTTCACGGTTCAGTTATACGACTTCATAGAGCAGCAACGCATCGGTGGCCTGGGCTACTATATCGCCATATCAGCCCAGTCGGGGCCCAACCTCATCCTCCACTCGTTTTTGGCCTAGCCCACTCTTGACATCTCCTGTTTGTCCTCTCCTCCACAGAGAGCACGAGAGGAGCATGCTCCTCTGCCTATGTCATCCTCCACCACCAGAACGCAAACTACTCCCTCCTCCTTATCCTCCATCCCATGAACCCTAGCAAAACCTAGCCTCATTCCCACCTCATGCCACAACATGTTCCTCTCTACTAGTTCCTAAGAGAACCACCACCTCTGCCTTGCCATGGCGCCGATTCTCCGGTGCTCCTGAATCCTCGCTGGTGCCACCCAGAGAACCGCCTTGAAGTCCTCCATCTACTCACCAAGTTAATTGGACCGGAGAGTCCCCAAATCAACGACACGGTCGCCATTTTCCCTCTCCGGTCACCAGCATTCATCATCGGTTCCAGCTATCTCGGTCATCCAACGTCCACACCGTCGACGCCCACGAACCCCCGGTGAGTTCCCCATCCCAATCCACCTCTCCTCCTACGGTGACCTAGCATACTACTACATGATGTAGTACACTATAGTCTTTGACATAACACCAATGAAACACCATTCACTAGCATTACATCCCTTAGAGTGGTACAACATAAACACATCAGGTCCAAGACAAGACTATAGATTACAACTCGACTCTTTACAACAGATCCAGAGAAAACGCTAGGTTAAGAGAGAGAAACTTCTACCAAAGAAAAGCTAGAAATAATAAATTAGAGCGATTTAGCTAAAAATACTATCAATTAAACTAGCTGGCTTGCAATTGCTACTACGACAATGCTCTAGAGAAGTAGGTTTTATGGCTAGAGTATCTACTCCTATCTAATCAGAACTTCGTCTTCACTTTGGTTGATGAACATGCTGATTTCATTGACTTTATTGAAGAACTTGAGATGTTGATGATGGTTTCTTGAGCATGAGTTGGTGTTGATGTCGTCTTTAATGGCTTCAGAATCTAACAAGGGTTAAGAAGGTGCGGTTGAGTACGAGCTTACTCAGCAAGTTCACTAAAAAGAAGTGTATGATGCACTACTCTACAGCCACCGACCAAAGGTCATAGGAATTGCAGGTTTTGGTAAACATTTCTAAAAGGTTGCTTTTATTTTGAAAACTATGTCCGACAACCTTCACAGGTTGACCATAAACTTTGTGGGGTTCCTTCCTACCATGTTCATAGCTCCTTCCCAGAACAGGGAGTAACATGTCACAGTTCTTATAGTCTGCAGAGGTGCGTTGCTTTACCCATGAGAGACCAAATCCTTGTTGCACAACTGGTCGATCTTTCCCGTCCACACTTCCTTTGGTGTGGGGCCCAGTACATGATCCAAGCCAATCACTGCCCCCTTCGCGACCCCGCAAGTCTCCTTGGTGTATGCCATGCCCACATATAGAATTATGGAAATGATTAGTACAGACCATTTAGATGCCAGAACTATCATGAGACATTGAGGATTCCCACCCATATGTTGCATATCCTCTATGAATTAACAATTAATGCACGCTACAAGGATAATAGCCACAACCCACGCATCCGGCTACTTGCAAGAGGAAGAAGATACAACTGACTTCTCCATCCCACTCCAAATCTCATGGTTAAAACGTAATATACGACGCTGGAATCACTGACATCATTGGTTGTTAAGTCCTAGATATTATGTTCCTTTACCACTTGAACTGTATCAATAGATTATTACCATTTGGTAAATAATCCATAATCATATTATTATGAAAATAGTGTTTTCTGTCCCTTTTGAAATGTAGGTGATGACAACATTCGAGTTACAAGCATTTGATAGAAAATAACAAAAGGACATGAGTAAGTGTGAACTTGCCTTTTGTGATTGCAAGATTATGCAATCATGGTCTTCGAGATACTAGAAGATCCAAATTCTGTAAATAGCATCATTGGTACGGTAAGGACTAATGTTTAAAGAAGCAGAATGCAATTGTGTATGAGTAATGTAATGCAGTTTGATAAACGTGAATTCCCGGAATAATCGTATCAAATCTAGGGTTTGGAAACTAGGAATGGTTTCTTTAGAATGTGTTTCACTTTTATATCAGCTTTACATTCATGCTTCTTATTAAGGCTTGAGAGAGTGTGTGAATAAATTAAGTAAATACAACAAGTAGCATACAAGACTAAAGCACACAATTGGGGTATGGTAAGTAAAAGATTTTTTAAGCAAGATTATTAATCAATTAGAACTTTTATAGAAATGCTTAAGGCTTACTTTTAATGTTTCTTAAAAAATAACTTTTGAGGAAAAGATTTCTTCACAAAGTAAAAGCGGTTAAATTGAAAGCTAACACTTTAAGATTTTCTTACTAATTATGAATATTAAAGAAGAAAACAATTTCCATATTTTAATAGCTATTCCACTTAGAGTGGATACTTAGATATTTTGAATATGTATTATATTATCTGTGGCTCACTTCTTAATGTTTTATAGTAAGGTGGAGTAAAAGTATTATTGATTTTATAGAAGTTGTGTCTTCATAATCATATAAGTGAATAGGATCACTTACCTATTCTAGAAGTAATGCTTATATTCCATAAACATGGAAAAGGCCTTACTTTAATTACTTAAAAACTTGGTTTAGAGCTTTAGGTAGATTCCTAAACTTGTAAAAGAATTTGTAGTTAATATGTTGATGATTTTATAATGGGTAAAATTAAGATACACATAATTTTTAAATGGTAGCTTTAGTAAATATATTTAAAAAATTATTGGACCTATTTTCACTTCACTTAAACAACAATTGAACTTGCTATTACATTTTTAGATTTTAAACAAATAAAGCCAAAGGTAAAGTAAAGGTTTATGTAATTTTAATTCATAAAGATATTGTAAAATAGTTTTAAGCAAGCCTTATTAAACTTTTACCTTTATTTTACTTCAAATGTGCAAGAGGATATTTTTAATGGGTAGACTTTATTTTTTTGTGATCATTATGGTATATTATAAGTATTTTTTTCATTTTTAAATAATAAGATCGGTTTTTTTCAAAGTTTTATCACTTTATAAATGCTTAATAATTAATATTATTTATTTGAGTGACACAAAATGTACAACATAAGTTTTGTATATTTAATTTTTCTAAAATTTCTGATATATTATAGTTGTTTTTCTAAATTTAAAATATGTTTATTTAAGATTTATCCCTAATAGGGTATTTACTACTAATAATAATTATTTTATTTAAGTTGTATAATAAATTATAACAATAGGTTTATATTATAGATTTTATTTTCTAAACATTTTATATATAATATATATTTTTCTGAGTTATAAAACAAAAATATTAATTTAACAAGATTTATTTATTTTATTAAATTTCTGGAAAATATTTATATTTGAATTTATAACGTTTTCTCTATTTATCAAATAGGAAATACTTTTTATACTCGGATTAATCTAGACCCAGCCACTGACCAGTGGGGTCAGGGCCACGTCACTTGCCACCTGGCAAGGACCAAGTCAAACATGGCTAGTGGGGCCATGATGACGTGGGCATGGCGTCATGCTGACGCAAGCACAGCCACCACCGCTAGTTGGTGGTTACTGGCGGCGAACTACAGTGCACCAACACGCGTGGTAGCATGCGCTAGAAAGAGGATTTGATGGGGAACCTAATAGTGGCGATGGACGTAACAAATGGTCATCGGGAGATGGCCGGCGACGAGCTCGCATGGCGGCGCGGTTCAGACTCATGCGGGTAGGTCATTACGACAAGAAGGCGACGAATCAGAGAGGGTCATGAGGTTGAGGAGCTCACCAGGAGCGTAGCGAGATGGTCGGCGAGGCCGGAGGTGGTCAGATGACGATGAATCAACAACGGCGGTGCTCGGGCAACCGTCGAAGTTAGGCTTGATTCCGGTCAGGGAACAACTTCCCAGCTTGCGTGCTTCTATAAGGAGGACGAGGCCGACGTGGATCTTCCCTCCGACCACTCCACGGTCTCTGGGGCGATCCCTACCAACGACCCATGGAGCTAGGGTTTGCTTGCTGGGCGGAACAGACAAAGAGAGCAAGCGCGAGAGAGGAAATGAGGATGAGGACGAGAAGGAGCGTTGCGGTGGCCTTCTTATCCCCTCCAGGCATCGATGACAAGTATCACGGCGCACGGCTGATGTCGACGAGCGCATCAAGCGGCGGCGTGGTGCTCCAGCGAGCTTCTTGTGACACACGGGAAGACGACGATGCGGACATTTGCAGAAAACTCCCTGGTTTGACTTACTTCTCAACCCATGGTCCATGACTGTGACCCACCTGTCAGTCACAGAGGAGGGACTAGTTGGGCTGGTAATGGGCTACGGCAAAGCGAGCAGTTTATTATTGCTACTGCTCGTGAGCTGGGAATAGGGAATAGGCCATGGGCCTATGCCTGGCTGCTTTTTTCCTTTTTCTTAATTCTATTTCTATTTTCTATGTTTTTACCATTCAAGTTCAAATGTGAATTCTTCAAGTATTTAAATATCCAGAAAATTTGTGGCATATTCAGAATGGTTTAGAGGTTCATTCTATTGAATTCCTCTTTTACTTTTTTCTTTATATTTTCAAAATTTATGAGTATATGAGAGGTTCTTCCAAAGAAAAGTTATTAATAAGAATTAGGGTTTTAGAGATTTATTCCTCATCATGATTTCATAAAAATGCTTCTATTTTCTCTTGATAATTGTAATGGTAAGGATTGAAAATGGTGAATGATATATATAGCCTCATAAAGGAACTATACAATTATATTACAAGGTATTAAACCCTAGGGTTTATAATATGGTGATTTGAATTTCATGGTTCTCCATATTTGGTGATTTCTCCTATTCAAATTCTACTTAGTTTGTGGGGTTTATAACTAGCATAGGACAATCTTGGTGGAGTCTTTATGCACAAATAATAATCACTAGTGGAGAAAGGAAGATACTCATTTAACAAGTGGTTATCCTAAGTTTGGAGAATGTTGAATAGACTCACATTCTATTATAGACATGGGTAAAGATTAAGAGCTAAGATAATTTGTCTTCATGTCTTGTGGCCATGGATAATAACTCAACTTAGAGTAATCTATAAAGATTACTTCTTAATGTGGTCTTGATTATTCCTTAAGACTAGGTTCTTATTACGTCCAAAACAATAAATGGACAAGGCTTCCATCAATACACTCTCAACTGGTATTCTACTTATCTCTTAGACATTTCATTTGACTAAGAGATATTATCCATTGGCTTCCTAAAATAGGAATTGGTTTAACTACCATCTTTATTCAAGAGTTTGACACAAAGAGGCAGACATGGTTCTGTCATGGCTTGGTATACTGTTGGTTAAAGGTTTCTCCAGCACTCCTGCCTTAACACCTCACTAAGCTTATCTTTAGATAAGGAATTCCTTTCCTGAATATACTCTATAAATCTCTCTTACATTAGTCACAAAGATCACTTCTTCCTGAATAGGTTAACCATTAGACTCCACCATCTCCATGATTATATGATGACATGGTCATGCCACTTCAACAATATTCCTACTTCATTCTTCTCCTAGTACATATGACTTCCATTTCTAAACTACCCTTGGGGAAGTCATTCATCTAATTAGTTCTCACTTCATTAATCCACTCTTGTAATATTTTTCTTTACTACACAACTTGCACTTCTTAACTACCCTAGATGAATCCATCAATGTAGTTGTTTCTAACACCCTCCATAAACTCCTTTATATTAGCTTTCCATCTACTTCTAAGGCTTGCAAGATTACAATTATTTACATACCACATGTGATATGAAACCTCTAGAGTGAGTAGGATGTTACTCCCAGAATACAAGTGTGTTCTTGTATTAGCTTGGTTAAACTACTATGCCTCCATCTACTCAATACGACTCATAGTATATACTTTAGCAAACTCTAGCTTGAATAATCATAATCAAGCTAGATGATTCAGTTTATGAGGGCTTCACCTAATTTGGTAAACTTACAACTCTACTTCAATCCTAGTCCTCTATCCTCAAGGAACTTGAGAATAATGACTACCATTCTTTGAGCATGCTAAGCTTAGGCTTCTATTTGTCTGATCAGGATCTATTATCACTAGGTAGTAGACTTGTACTAGTCTCTCTATAGGCTTATCTTGTTAAGGAAGCTTACTTTAAGTTCATACCCACTTGGCTTAACAAGATTATTATCTGATACTCTAATACTACTAGATTTCTCATAACTTCATGATCACTAGCTTAACTCTTGGGTTTAGGTGCTTCTTCTATTTAACTCATGAGTGAGTTATCTCCTCTAATATCAAATGGTTTGATCACCACTAATGATCACATTCCATTGATGATGGCACACTCTACCATAATTTGTCCTTCTTCTTATTAATTTACTTAAGTCTTTGGAATGTCAACATAATAGGTCAAAGGCTATGAGTCAATAAGTTCTAGGTCAGGAATTGATCACACAATATTGATGATCAATTGACACTAGGACCAGATTAAATTAGAATGTCATATATTGATATGATAATAAGGATATGAGATGAATGGTCTTGGCTTGTCTTCCATTCTACTTCATTTGTGATAAGAGTTCATATTTAAGAACTACCATGATACCCATGGTAGGAATATCTATGGAAAACAAGTGTTTTAAGATTTAGTTATTAAGTTTCTTTGCTTAAGTTATAAACTTAATTGAGTATTCAAGAGTTGTTATAAGGAATACCTAGATATGATCTCTATAAGATTCTTTATTTTTCATTAAATAATGTGTTGTGGGTTTGGCTTGATTCCATTTGATCTAACCATAGATCAAATTATATTACCCAAATATAAGGTTTTAGCAAAGGTTATATTGAAACTTATCACAATCAACTTGATGATCTACCTTAGTTCCACCAAGTTAAGAGAAACTTCAATCACTTTGACAAGTTTTATTTAAAAGCGCGAAAATTATCCAGATTTTCTATGCATGAATGCAATGCACACACCTCATCTCAGCTTATTTCTAAGCTCTAATGCTGAGGTGTTACAGACTCTCCCTCTTAAAATAAACTTCGTCCCCAAAGTTCGTACTCTCTTACATTTAGAAATGAGGATTTGACCTGTATTGATCACGCTATTTCGCAACTCCATTGTGACCACAAATGGGGATAATTGCAGTATCCTATATCTAGATCTTTTTCCTTGCATCCTCTTCATACCTAGCAACTTCCAACTGTCGTTTCCAATATGTAGTATTACTCCTTCTACTACAATCCCTTGGGTTATCTCTTCATAGTCCTACTTAGGATTGGTTTTGGACACATTTCATCCATTCCGATCAGGCTCTCCTATTACTCTACACTAGACTATTTTAGTAGGCTCTCCTCCTTATTAAGGATAACTTACCAGATGTTTTCTTCTTAAACTAGTCCACTGGGTTTAAGCTGTTATGTCTACTTCGATCCTTTATCCAGACATACTCTCGCAAATACTTGATAATGATGACTTTCTATAACCTTATGAGAATAAGGCTTAACCTCATCATAATATAGTACTTCTTTTCCAACCTTTAGTCAGAAAAGTCAGGTAAGAACACTTTAGTGGTTATTATTTACTCTCCCCCTTGGGGTGTCCTAATGGTCTATAAACTACATGTGTAATACCCGTTAGCTCAATAGCAAGGATATTTGTCTCTATGTAGCTTATACGTTACCTATATAAGGTCTCATGGAAGAATATGCTGTACATCCACACAATTGTGGATCTCTGAAATGAATCTTCCAACATTACGTTTCTTCCCTTTTATGTTCTTAGACATTATTTCTCACTGATAACCCTGATTTCACGAAACGTCTCGAACGCTGTTCGCTTTAATTTTTTTACTTCTTTATATCTCTCATAACTTAGGCCAAGTTTTATGCTCTTTAAATCATACAAAGATGACCTAACTTGCTAAACCACAAGGATACCACCTATGGATACCAACTGTAGATCCTCCTAGGTGTATGGATTACCCTACGGTTTTCGACTTCTTAGTGGCATTCTCTCTGAGTTGTTAGAGCTTGAATACCACCCTTGTTCCAAGACTTCTTCTTTTCACTAATTCATGATTTTTCCATGATCTTGGGACAACTACTTCATTAACTTCTGAGCACCATCACCTATCTTGTGTGAACTTAAATTCATTCTGTCATGTTGCTTCACACCTTATCTGCATTAGTATTCCTTCTTATTGCCAGCTCATAGTGAGTTGGGATTGATCCATCCTTCAAATTAGTGTTGATACTCCTTAGATTAACTTCCTTCAAGGTGCAAGTCTTCATATTGATCTTCGGAACTCGTCACTCCCTTACACGAATTCCCTTTACTATCTAGGTCTATAACATCAAGTAATAACTTGATGATGCAACATGCATTTGCACACCAAGTTAAACTTCATGTACAGATCTAGTCAATCAAGAAGAACCAATAAAACCAAGTAATACTGAAACATATACCATGTATTAAACATATCTCTTCGAAATATTACAACTCCCAACCACGGCAAGACACTCTCTTCGTACACTACCTCCTTATATTACAAGAGCTCTCTTTCCCATGTGAGCATGTTCTCAGTTATTTTAGCAAGCCTCTCAAACGCTACAATATGCATTACCCAATATATACATTATTCAAGCACTCTACTTTATGGATCACTTCTATTCTTACTTTCCTCTCTCACTTTCGTGCTTCTGGGATTTTCGTCCATGATGGCGCGAAGTTTGACGGCTGCCTTCTGGTGCATAAGAACATCCAGTAGGTGCGTAATATGAGTAGAAGTACCAAGATTGAGATTAGCCATTGAAAAATGACTAACATACTCATGATCTTCTTCAGGATTCTTCTTTCTTCCTTTGAGCACATCTTCAAAGTAAGAGGTAGTCTTTGCCTTTTACACATTCCAGTCATACATATTGGTATAGTAACTACCAGGACACTCTTCCAGGTCAATGGGATTGTTACCACCCCCATATGGTACATAAGATTCTATAGGATTATAACTGGTTTCTACTCCATTACTAGATCCACATAGTATAGGTTTTCCCATGATTTCCCCATAATACTGGTCTTCCCATCCAGTATTACCTCTAATGGCATTGTTAGGGTTGGGTGCATTCCAAATTTTCTGCTCCTCCTCATATTTGGTCCACGGGTCTACTGGTTGCTGAGGTTCAACTGGATAATAGGCATAGACTTCAGAGTGTGGATCATTAAACTCCGTTTCTTCAAACATCTCCTCTGAATAGACTGGTTTCGGGTGCTTTTCTTCTTTAGCTAACTTCTTTCTACATGCCATTGCCTTTGTAGGATCAGTAAAATCCTCAATGACAGTGTCCAACTCTTGAACTAGCACTTGATGAGTGTTATGGAATGTGTTCAATAAATACTTGTAACGATCCATATACTCTACTGCCAGAGTAGGTTTAGTCCTTACTAGAGCAGAATGATCTAACTCCAGATCAGTACTAAGAGTTTCATGAGGTATAGCAGTATAGGTAGTACCTACCAGTTCCTTGGAATTATGTTCCCTTATCCTAGTTATGGCTGCTACTACTGTAATCTGATACGCTATTTCCATGCATCTTGCTTCTCCCGATGGCATTTCTCCATGCACTCCCAACTTATTGGGTAACATGATCAGGATACGGTACTTGGCCAGTACCTGCCCATCATAGAAACTGTAAATCTTGACAATAATTCGAGACTCATAATCCAGACTCCATAGAAGTTGTCTTAGAGTGATTGTCCAGTTATCTTCATAATCATCTAAGGTCTTGTTCAATACTTGAACATTCCAAGGTGGATACCTGGGTGCCATTCTTGTACTGTAGATAAGAAATTATCATCATTCATATTGAGTTAAAACTCATGGTACTTATTTAAAATTGCATCATAATAAAGAATCATCACACCAACAACATGACGAGTACATCATATTTCTAGAGAACTCTTTATTTTTGCTAACATCCTTCCTACAGGTTCTACCCATTTACTAGGTTTACCAACCTAAGGTTAAAGCATAGGCTCTGATGCCAGCTGCGGTGACCCAACATACCACTGCATGATGTAGTACACTATAGTCGTTGACATAACACCAATGAAACACCATTCACTAGTATTACATCCCTCAGAGTGGTACAACACAAACACAACAGGTCCAAGACAAGACTATAGATTACAACTCGACTCTTTACAACAGACCCAGAGAACACTCTAGGTTAAGAGAGAGAAACTTCTACCAAAGAAAAGCTAGAAATAATAACTCAGAGCGATTTAGCTAAAAAGATTATCAATTAAACTAGCTGGCTTGCAATTGCTACTACAACAATGCTCTACAGAAGTAGGTTTTATGGCTAGAGTATTTACTCCTATCTAATCAGAACTTTGTCTTCACTTCGGTTGATGAACATGTTAACTTCATTGACTTTATTGAAGAACTTGAGCTGTTGATGATGGTTTCTTGAGCATAAGTTGGTGTTGACTTTGTCTTTAATGGATTCAGAATCTAGCAAGGATTAAGAAGGTACGGTTGAGTACGAGCATACTCAGCAAGTTCACTAAAAAGAAGTGTATGATGCACTATCTCTATAGCCACCGACCAAAGGTCGTAGGCAATGCAGGTTTTCATAAACATTTCTTCAAAGGTTGCTTTTATTCTAAAAACTATGTCCGACAACCTTCACAGGTTGACAAGAACCTTTGTGGGGTTCCTTTCCTGCCACGTTCGTAGCTCCTTCCCGGAACAGGGAGTAACATGGAACAGTTCTTACAGTTTGCAGAGGTGCGTTGCTTTACCCATGAGAGACCAAATCCTTGTTGCACAACCGGGCTATGTTTCCCATCCACACTTCCTTTGGTGTGGGGCCCAGTAGATGATCCAAGCCAATCACTGCCCCCTTCGTGATGCCGCATGTCTCCTTGGTGTACGCTATTCCCACATATAAAATTACAGCAATGGTTAGTACAGACCGTTCAGATGCCAGAACTATCATGGGAGGTTGAGGGTTCCCACCCATATGTTGCATATCCTCTACGAATTACCAATTACTGCACGCTACAAGGATAACAGCCATGACCCACGCATCCGGCTACATGCGAGAGGAAGAAGATACATCTGACTTCTCTGTCCCAATCCAAATCTCATGGTTAACGCGTAATATACAGTGCTGGAATCACTGGCCACATTAGTTGTTAAGTCCTAGATATTATGTTCCTTTACCACTTGAACTGTATCAATAGATTATTACCATTTGGTAAATAATCCATAATCATATTATTATGAAAATAGTGTTCTCTGTCCCTTTTGAAATGTAGGTGATGACAATATTCAAGTTACAAGCATTTGATAGAAAATAACCAAAGGACATGAGCAAGTGTGAACTTGCCTTTTGTGATTGCAAGATTATGCAATCACGGTCTTCGAGATACTAGAAGATCCAAATTCTATAAACAACATCATTGGTCCGGTAAGGACTAATGTTTAAAGAAGCAGAATGCAATTATGTATAAGTAATGTAATTCAGTTTGATAAACATGAATTCCCGGAATAATCGTATCAAATATAGGGCTTGGAAACTGGGAATGGTTTCTGTAGAATGTGTTTCACTTTTATATCATCTTTACATGTGTGCTTCTTATTAAGGCTTGAGAGAGTGTGTGAAACAATTAAGTAAATAAACCAAGTAGCATACAATACTAAAGCACACAATTCGGGTATGGTAAGTAAAAGATTTCTTAAGCAAGATTATTAATCAATTAGAGCTTTTATAGAAATGCTTAAGACTTACTTTTAATGTTTCTTAAAAGAATTAATTTTGAGGAAAAGATTTCATTACAAAGTAAAAGCAGTTAAACTTAGAGCTAACACTTTAAGATTTTCTTACTAGTTATGAATATTAAAGAAGAAAATAATTACCATATTTGAATAGCTATTCCACTTAGAGTGTATACTTAGATATTTTGAATATGTATTATATTATCTGTGTCTCACTTCTTAATGTTTTATAGTAAGGTGGAGTAAAAGTATTATTGCCTTTATAGAAGTGGTGTCTTCATAATTTTATAAGTGAATAGGATCACTTACTTATTCTAGAAGTAATTCTTATATTCTATTAACATGGAAAAGGCCTTAATTTAATTACTTAAAAATATGGTTTAGAGCTTTAGGTAGATTCCTGAACTTGTAAAAGAATTTGTAGTTAATATCTTTATGATCTTATAATGTGTAAAATTAAGATACACTTAATTTCTAAATGGTAGCTTTAGTAAATATTTCTAAAAAATGGTTGGACCTATTTTCACTTCACTTAATCAACAATTGAACCTATTATTACATTTTTAGATTTTAAACAAATAAAGCCAAAGGTAAAGTAAATATTTATGTACTTTTAATTCATTAAGATATTAGAAAATAGTTTAATCAAGCCTTATTAAACTTTTACCTTTATTTGACTTCAAATGTGAAAGAGGATATTTTTAATGGGTAGACTTTATTTTTTCTGATTATTTTGGTATATTATAAGTATTTTTGTGATTTTTAAATAATAAGATAGGTTTTTTCTAAGTTTTATCACTTTATAAATGCTTTATAATTAATATATTTATTTGAGTGACACAAAATGTACAACATAAGTTTATAAATGTATAATTTTTTTTTCGATTTTTTTGATATATTATAATTGTTTTTCTGAATTTAAGATATATTTATTTAATATATATATCCCTAATGGGCTATTTACTACTAATAATAATTATTTTATTTAAGTTGGATAATAAATTATAACAATATTTTTATACTATAGATTTTATTTTTCTGAACATTTTAATATTTAATATATAATTTTCTGAGTTATGAAACAAAAAATATTGATTTAACAAGATTTAATTATTTTATTAAATTCCTGGAAAATATTTATATTTGAATTTATAACATTTTCTCTATTTATTAAACATGAAATACTTTTTATACTCGGATTAATCTAGACCCAACCACTGACTAGTGGGGTCAGGGCCACGTCACTTGCCACCTGGGCAAGGACCAAGTCAAACATGGTTGACGAGGTCGGGATGATGTGGGCGTGGCATCGTGCTGACGCAAGAACAGCCACCACCGCTAGTTGGTGGTTGCCGGTAGCGAACTACGGCGCCCCAACATGCATGGTAGCGTGCGCTGGAAATAGGGTTCGATGGGGAATCTAATAGTGGTGGCGGCCCTAACAACTGGTCATCGGGAGATGGCCGGTGATGAGCTCACACGGCGGCACGATTCGGACTCATGCGGGTAGGTCATAACGACAAGTGGGTGATGAATCAGAGAGGGTCATGAGGTTCAGGAGCTCACCAGGAGCATAGCGAGATTGTCGACGAGGCCAGAGGTGGTCAGACGATGACGAATCGACAACGACGGAGCTCGGGCAACTGATGATGTCAGGCTCGATTCCGGTCAGGGAACAGCTTTCCGACTTGCGTTCTTCTACAAGGAGGACGAGGACAACGAGGTGCTTCCCTCTGACCACTCCATGGTCTCCGGACGATCCCTACCAACGACCCGCCAGAGCTAGGGTTTGCTTGCTGGGTGGAATAGAGAAAGAGAGCCAACACGAGAGAGGAAATGAGGATGAGGACGAGCAGGAGCGTCACGGTGGCCTTCTTATCCCCTCCTGGCGTCAGCAGCGAGAATCATGGTGTGTGGCTGATGTCGACGAGCGCATCGAGCGTCGGCACGGTGCTCCAGCGAGCTGCTTGTGACGCACGGGAAGACAACGACATGGACATTTGTAGAAAACCCCCTGGTTTGATTTACTTCTCAGCCCATGGTCCACGACTGTGACCCACCTGTCAGTCACAGAGGAAGGACTAGTTGGGCTGGTAATGGGTTGCGGCAAAGCAAGCGATTTATTACTGCTCCTGCTCGTGAGCTGGGAATAGGGAATGGGCCATGGGCCTACGCCTGGCTGCTTTTTTCTTTTTCTTAATTCTATTTTTATTTTCTGTTTTTTTACCATTCAAGTTCAAATATGAAATTTTCAAGTATTCAAATATCCAGAAAATTTGTGGCATATTCAGAACGGTTTGGAGATTCATTCTATTGAATTCCTCTTTTAATTTTTTCTTTATATTTTCGAAATTTATGAGTATATGAGAGGTTCTTCTAAATAAAAGTTATTAATAAGAATTAGGGTTTTAGAAAATTATTCCTTATCATGATTTCATAAAAATGCTTATATTTTCTCTTGGTAATTGTAATGGTAAGGATTGAAAATAGTGAATGATATATATAGGACTCTATTCATACTTAGCCTCATAAAGGAACTATACAATTATATTACAAGGTATTTAAACCCTGGGTTTATAATATGGTGATTTGAATTTCATGGTTCTCCATATTTGGTGATTTCTCCTATTCAAATTCTACTTAGTTTGTGCGGTTTATAACTACCATAGAACAATCTTGGTGGAGTCTTTATGCACAAATAATAATCACTGGTGGAGAAAGGAAGATACTCATTTAACAAGTGGTTATCATAAGTTTGGAGAATGTTGAATAGACTCACATTCTATTATAGACATGGGTAAAGATTAAGAGCTAAGATAATTTGCCTTCATGTCTTGTGGCCATGGATAATAACTCAACTTATAGTGAGCTATAAAGATTACTTCTTAATGTGGTCTTGATGATTCCATAAGACTAGGTTCTTATTAGGTCTAAGACAATAAAGTGGACAAGGCTTCCATCAATACACTCTCAACTAGTATTCTACTTATCTCTTAGACATTTCATTTGACTAAGAGATACTATCCACTGGCTTACTAAAAATAGGAATTGGTTTAACTACCCTCTTTATTCAAGAGTTTGACACAAAGAGGCAGACATGGTTCTATCATGGCTTGGTATACTGTTGGTTAAAGGTTTCTCCAGCACTTTTGCCTTAACACCTCATCAAGCTTATCTTTCGATAAGGAATTCCTTTCCTAAATATACTCTATAAATCTCTGTTACCTTAGTCACAAAGATCACTTCTTCCTAAATAGGTCAACCATCAGAGTCCACCATCTCCATCATTATATGATGACATGGTCATGCCACTTCAACAATATTCCTCCTTCATTATTCTCCTAGTGCATATGACTTCCATTTCTAAACTACCCTTGAGGAAGTCATTCATCTAATTAGTTCTCACTTCATTAATCCACTCTTGTAACATTTTTACTTTACTACACAACTTGCACTTCTTAACTACCCTGGATGAATCCATCAACGTAGTTGTTTCTAACACCCTCCATAAACTCCTTTATATTAGCCTTGCATCTACTTCTAAGGCTTGCAAGATTACAATTTTACATACCACATGTGATATCAAACCTCTGGAGTGAGTAGGATGTTACTCCCACAATACAAGTTTGTTCTTATATTAGCTTGGTTCAACTACGATGCCTCCAACTACTCCATACGACTCATATTATATACTTCATCAAACTATAGCTTGACTACTCATGATCAAGCTTGATGATTCAGTTTAGGAGGGCTTCACCTAATTTGTTAAACTTACAACTCTACGTCAACCCTAGTCCTCTATCCTCAAGAAACTTGAGAATAATGACTACCATTCTTTGAGCATGCTAAGCTTAGGCTTCTATTTGTCTGATCAGGATCTATTATCACTAGGTAGTAGACTTGTACTAGTTTCTCTATAGGCTTATCTTGTTAAGGAAGCTTACTTTAAGATTATACCCACTTGGCTTAACAAGATTATTATCTGATACTCTAATACTACTAGCTTTCTCATAGCTTCATGATCACTATCTTAACTCTTGGGTTTAGGTGCTTCTTCTAGTTAAATCATGAGTGAGTTATCTCCTCTAATATCAAATCGTTTGATCACCACTAAGGATCACATTCCATTGATGATGGTACACTCTACCATAACTTGTTCCTTCTTCTTATTAATTTACTTAAGTCTTTGGAAGGTCAACATAATAGGTCAAAGGCTCTGAGTCAATAAGTTATAGGTCAGGAATTGATCACACAATATTGATGATCAATTGACACAAGGACTAGATTAAATTAGAATGTCATCTATTAATACGATAATAAGGATATGAGATGAATGGTCTTGGCTTGTCATCCATTCTACTTCATTTGTGATAAGAGTTCATATTTAAGAACTACCATGATACCCATGGTAGGAACATCTATGGCAAACAAGTGTTTCAAGATTTAGTTATTAAGTTTCTTTGCTTAAGTTATAAACTTAATTGAGTATTCAAGAGTTGTTATAAGGAATACCTAGATATGATCTCTATAAGATTCTTTATTTTTCATTAAATAATGTGTTGTGGGTTTGGCTTGATTCCATTTGATCTACCCATAGATCAAATTATATTACCCAAATATAAGGTTTTAGAAAATGTCATATTGAAACGTATCACAATCAACTTGATGATCTACTTCAGTTCCACCAAGTTAAGAGAAACTTCAATCACTTTGACAAGTTTTATTTAAAAGAACGAAAATTATCTAGATTTTCTATGCATGAATGCAATGCACACACCTCATCTCAGCTTATTTCTAAGCTCTAATGCTGGGGTGTTACACCTACATCTTCTTTTGGCTCTACCTCCATCGCCCTACGTCTTCCTGAGTCGCTCGCCGCGCGCCAGAGTCAACCTAAAGAAACGACAACAATAGACCTGTAATTTCTGTCAGTGTTCCAACCTAAATACAGCAGCACGATCCACCTCAAAAGCATGTCGATCTGTATGCATACGTGAAATAAATCATAGCGGGATGGTTGCCAGTTCCATCTGCATCCCAGAAGATTTTAGTTCAAGTCCCAGTTATCCTAGAATCCTACCCTTTTTCTATTTTTCCTATGTTTAGTTTGCTCATCACCTCCCAGAGACATTCTTAAGAGTAGTTTTTCGAATCTAATAACAAATAAATCGCTATCCCAGTGGTTAGTATCCCATGAGGCTTACCAGCAGATCCAGAGTTCTAGCCCAATCGGTGGCAAACAATCTTTTTGCCTATGTTTTCGTTCTGTGCCTGAACCCGAAGAGCACTGCAAGGAATTCTTCAGTCTAGAGTCTAGAAATAGTGTTCTAGCAGATATCCCATGTCTTTATACACTTAAATACAGAAACGATCCCCTGAGCAAAATCTTTTGTAGAAAGCACCATACATATTCAAATGTTAGAGTATGGCTCAAATCAAAATATTTTTAAAGTGCAAGTTGCTCAAGTTGTTTAAATATTTTGAATATAAATTTTATTTGCTGTTCGGTTTCTCCTAAATAGTCAAACTATTAATGATTGGCCATTTTGAATTAAAAATGCCAAAATTCATATCTTTTAAACAATAATTCCGAATTCGGCAAATAATTTGTCTAAATCGATCAGCACGATGAGCCCATTCTATTTATGCATTCCATGATATAAATTGAAGCATGCATCATATAAATATTAAAGGGGCAGCAAGGTTTATGCGAGAAAATATGACTAAAAACTAGTAAAAATGCTTATTTCTTGTTTTCACACCTCACCCATGCCATGCTATGTTATACCATGTAATTGTGCATCATTCCATCATGGCATACCTTTTTTCTTGTTGCATATTATTTATATGGCTGTGCAATGTATTTATTTTGGCCCTTGTGTGTTTGGTTTTTATTCGGATAGACACTGAGCAAGGAGAATACCAGGAGCCTTAGGAGTATTACCCGGATCCTTCCTATTTGGCAACAGAAGTGCCAGACAAAAAATTATATGCCTCCGTCCCAAGGCTTAAGGCATATAATTTTTTGAAAAAGTCAAACTATGTAAAGTTTGACCAAGTTTTTAGGAAAAGATATTAATATTTACAATATGAAATATATATCCTTGGATACATCATGAAACATATTTTCACGTGATATTTATATAATATCACAGTTCTTGATAGTTTTTTCAAAAAGTTTGGTCAAACTTTCCGTAGCTTGACTTTTCAAAAAAATTATATGCCTTAAGCCTTGGGATGGAGGGTGTAGTACCTATTCTTCTATCTTGCTCTTGCATCATTAAGTCGCGATTGCATTAAATTGAATCCCAAGTATTGCATAGCCTTTACTTTTAAACCCTACCGAAGCTTGTACCTCAATCCCATGAGACATTACTACAGGAGTTGTTTGAGCCATGTGAGTCATAGAATTGCATGTGTAGGGTTTTGTGAGTCTTTGGATAACGAGGTACCTAAACAACTTAACACGAGTAGAGAACTAATGAAAGAGGGATTAGTGAGCATTATCTGCTATTTGGTTCTTTAAGCTCACTTGTGTCCCGTAGGACCCCGAGTACTTGATTCCTGTTCCTTGACTATCGCACTATCAGCATGTGGGACCATGAATCCCTTTGCCTGAGCTTGATTCGCACTTTATTTCTTGGCACTTTATTATTATCCTATACTTATGCCATGCTTTACTACTTTATTTATGATTGTGCATGGAGAACCTATACTATTTTGGAATGTGGAATGTTTTCGCGATATCGACAAGCCCAACCACACTTTCGGGTTCCCAAATGTTTATAGCCATTGAAACAAACCCTAGGCCCGTCTCGGAGCTGGCCAACTTCGTTGCGGGTAGCTTAGTGGGGTGGCCCCCCGAAATTATTTATGAATCCTATGAATGCTTTGTCCTAAGGCCTCGTTGCGTTTTATTTGGTTCTTCCCGAGGTTGACCGTGCATGTGTTGCTGTTTGTGCACCCCTGCAGGGTAAAACTTTCTGATAGCCGTGTCGACGGTTATGGACGACCTGGAGCACAGTTTTGTCGATCATAGACAGGCATAACTAAAGTACCGCCTTTAATTGACTAAGACATGACTAGTAATTAGTACAACACTCATGGAATGGTTAATAAAATTGCCAACGAATGGGTTGTTCTTCCGCCTTCTCGTCGGTAAGCGAGCAAGAGGACGAGCGAGGTTATTTATGTTCCTTATATAACTATTGCTATTATTTAACAGGCGTCTAGTCATCTCTTGTTGGGCGGATGTGTGGCGAGTCTCTATAGCTCTTTGTAGATATTATCTTTCGCTGTAATTGCGTCACCCTCGTGTGAGACCGCGGTAGAATCCCTTATCCACTTTTGGTTCGTCTAGGCTTGAACTTAGAGCGTAATGTCCGAGGTATTACAACTGGCATCTGAGACATTCCTCCCTTCAGGGTCTCGGCCAAGATGGTCGTTGTTAGTCTAGAAATTTTTTTGGTAGCTATGTATACTAAGAAAAAACTAAACATGAGAGTAGGACTGCTTCCATTTTTCTTCTTACCCACCCACCCACTATTTTCTAGTAAGGAAGTGTAACGTTTGTCTATTCACATCTAAAAATTCAAACTAGGATTCACGTGTTTGGGGTTTCCGTAGTACCATAGGATGTATGTGTAATTCTTTGTCAATCTATTGCATCCAGCCTTGTTGTCACAATCTTCCTTTGGTTATCAACTGTTGGTACATTCCATACCGATAGGCTTTGTGTAAACCAACACGATCTATCCGATTCTTTGTAAACTGGTGCAATCTCTCATACTCTTTCTTACTGATGCGGTATAGTTAGGGGTGTTCGTATTGTATCTATATCTCTTTCAGTTGTTCATAAGAAGAATAAGAGTTGGAGTTGCACATTTTTCCTATTCTTGTGTGAAGTAATGCTTTGAGTGCGGGATGGAGTCATGACCATACCACTACTTTTATCATTCGCTCTTGTACATTGAATGGGTGAAGCTGCTAAGCTCTAACTGTTAAGTGGTTTTGCGCATCTAGCTGGTACTTTAATACCGAAATTTGCGGAATTTTTTCTTTGGTAGATTTGTGTTCCACACTCCTTTTCAGTCGTGTGCGATATGCTAACTATCTTCTAGGTGCTATGAACTTTTCTTGATATTTCAATATCATCTTAGTAAATTGTATCCTTGAATCTTGGTTAATTATGTTTTAGTGCTATGTTGGATTATTAATAATCCTCCACTATGGTACTAACGCAAAATTTTCCATCAATAACAGGATGCCTCGCCACAATGATGATGTCTCGGGTTTGCCTGAGCTAGGTGATGCGCTTTTCAGTTTGGTGAATACTCTGGGAACTATGCAGCAAAACCAGCACAGGTTCAAGGAGTGTCAGGAGGAATGAGTTCGCACCACCTCCACCACCTCCCTAGCGTGGCAACTTGAAGGACTTTCTGAAGTTCGCCCCATGGCACTTAGAGGTGACCGCCGAGCCGTTGGATGCTGACGATTGGCTCCGAAAGATCACGAGGCTACTGGATACCGAAGATGTTGCTGAGCATGACAAGGTCAAGTGCGCTACTCACCTTCTGCGTGGGGAAGACGCTCTTTGGTGGGAGAGTGTCAACACCCAGGTTTTTAATCCCAGATGCCCGTTATGCCATACCTCGCAATCCCAGGATTACCATTTTTGCGAGACATAACGGATTGGATATCACAGTATATCATCCATTACAAACCATACATAAGGTCTTACACAAATAAGGATCGCATGATCCAGTCTTAATACATCAAGCAGCGGAATAAAAGATAAGCGTAGCGGTGGGGTCCATCTTCACGGACACATGCAATGCTGACGAAGGCAGATAGTCCTAGTTATCATAGCCGTCCTTCTGGCCATCATCTTGGTAGTCTCCTTCATAGTCTGGCCATGAGAATAGCCAGGGACAAAAGCCATGAGTACTCTTCAAGTACTCGCAAACTACCACTAACAAGTAGTATATTTCTAAGTTAAAGTGCTAACTCTATGTTTAACTATAAAGTTAAGTTTGAAACCTAAGATGAGTTCTGAAGCAAAGAAAGATAAAATAAGGTTCTAGAACCACTTAAGTTTGGAAGCTATTGTCATAAAACACAACCCTGTTGTGATCAAGGTAAGGTTCATTTTTCATAAGTCAGTTTGGAAAACATCTGACAACGAAATAGTATGGCCATTCCAACTGTCCATAACCGCGGACGCGGCTATTCGAATAGTTTGACACTCTGTAGAGGTGGTACACTTTCACCACAAGATTCGATACATCTGTCAGGGATAACCCTGAATCATCATACTTAGTATGCAGATAATCAAATATAAACTTCCCTTTACACACCCTAGTATAAGAACCTCTCCTATGAGCATGGCCTCCCAACCATGACCATCTGTCATCTTGGGCACTGCATAGGTGGACAACACTGAGAGGTAGCCTCATCTCAAACCTCTCCCGCGAGGGAACTAATACTAATGCATATAAATTTCCAGCTAAGCCTTACCCAATTCAGGTAGTGTGGTTGTACGGTGAATTTGGAATGGTATAGAATCCAAATCCAACCATCAGTTTTATAAAAGGGTTAAGGCTAATGCCTCAACATTTTCATCATCGTAAACCATTTGTGTTTCTCAACACACGTCAAAACATCTCAATAGAATGACTCATCATTCCAAGGTTTTCATAATTCATTTTCACCAAGTGTTCCCATCTAAAGTGACTCAAGTTTTTATCTACTCTAAACTACTAAGTTAAGAGTGCTCACTAAGATGGAAATGATGGGATCAATCTCATGCCATATAATGACATCTAAAGGATTCTAAATAGGTCAAGTTTTATACTCTTTATGCTACCTTCAAAACAAGTAAAGGAAGTAAAACTTGAAAATAAGACTTGGGGTAAAAGCTAGTCAAAGTAGTGTAACCAAAGCATGCCTCAAGCATCTTTGCTAAACCATCTATTTTAATCCTAGCTTGTTAAGCATTATACTTGCAAGTGTTAGCTTGCGCATAATAGCTTGCCTTGGGTAGTGCAGTGGTTGAAGCTTTCTTCTTCTTCTTGGTAGAACTCCTCCTCCTCGAAAGCTTGGTCGATACTATCGTCTATAAATACATACGGAGTACACAATCACCAAACAATACTTAACTAGTATAATTATCACTCTTAGGCATATAGTTGATGATCTATTATCATCACAAGCATTACAAGTTTAATTCAATAGTTTCATCCTTTTTATTTTAGAAAAGTAATTTCTACTCATTCAAAAATTAACTAAGATTTAATATTCACCACGTAAAATATGGGATCATGTGGGCACATGTCATCCCCACATATATTAACATGTGGGAATGTGAATTAAGGGTTGGATCATAATTACTTTGGTTTAAGTTCATTATTTAATGATTTAAAGTGACTAGAAATGCCTATATAGCATTATTTTGGTACTAGTCCAAAGTAACTGCATGTAAACCATAATATTATTACATATTCATATAGATATAGTGAAATGTGATTTTTGAGAGTTGGAATCAACTCAAAATCTACCTTGGTTGATTTTATAAAAATGTTGCAAGTTGCAATTGCTTCTGTTTTATTATTTTTACTAGGAGAGATCTATAACTCTAAATGAATTAAATCCAACGGGCTTGGATAGATAATGTCAATACCTTTTAGGAAAAATTGGTCTCATACAATTTGGATTTGTCAAAATCCCAGAATTGATTTTTAAACTAGTGGACAGAAACTAGATTAACTCTAAATAGAAAAATCTAAATTTGAAACTTTGACATGCACGGGAACTAACTGGGCCAGCCCGGCTACGCACAACGAGCGCAGCGGGCTGCCTGACAGGCGGGCTCCACCGGTTAGTGGCACATCTTAACCGAAACGGTGTCTAGCATACTGGGCCACACGATCTAAAGATGATCCAACAGTGGTTGGTCATCATCGACGACAGATCACTCCGGCGAGAACTTGACCTAGACGCGGCGGTGGGGGTCGATTGGGGGCATACCAGGGCTCCAGCAAGGTCGGCGAGGTGGGCAAACGGGCTCGTAGATGACGGCGAGGCGAGGCATGGTTGCGGCGGAGCTTGGGGTGCTCTAAATCGCGAACACCCTTCTCCTCCCGCTGCGGCGGCTTCGGCTTAAATTCCGGCGAGACAGAGCTCAAGCGGCTTCGGCGAGCGGTGGGTAAGATTCAGTGCGAGGTGAGGAGTGTGGGAGTGTGGAGAAATGGGGCTGGGGTGGCCGCTTTATATAGGGTTGACGAGGGTACAGAGCGGGCGACGGTGAGGTCATCGATGAGGACGCTGTGGGACTCTCTCGGCATGGGCGAGGGCGGTGTTGGATACTCTGTTCCCCAGCAGTCCTTTGAGGCTTAAAGGCGCGGCAAGGCGGAGCTTCTACTGGTCGGAAGCGTGCGGTGAACTGCGCGCAGGTGGCGGTGTTCGACGCTGTTCCTCCAGTCTTTTGGTCAAGAGGCAGCGAACGACGATGTCTAGGCGGTTGCTGGGCCTGCTACAACTGCTGACACGCAATGCTAGCGCTAGGCGTAGTCTGTGCGGCTCTGGCAGGCGCGGCGCTCCAGGGTGATCAGCATGGCGGACAGCGGCATGGGCTCGAGCAATTGAGGCTTGTCCTCCGCTCGTTTTGGTCGGGGGCTGGTCGAGGCAAAGCGGTGTGATGGTGCCTGTGTCCCAGCAAGCGAAGGAGAGCACGGGACGGGCTGGGGCGAGCGGTCCATGGTCGACCTGGGGCAAGGCTTCAGACGGCGAGTTACTAGAGCAGACAGGGGAGAGGGAGAGAGGGTTAGGGCCGAGGTTCTAGATAGGGGAACCAGGGGACCAAGTTAGGCCCAAATGGCGACCAAAGTTACTGCTCACTATAGTGTTTTAAGATTTGCAAGATTTGTGCCTGCCACCTGCTCGACATAATGGCCGCAAGAAGCAAACATTTGAATTTTGGGTTCAAAATTTTTGAGTGATCTCCAGTAGTACTAGGTAGTCTCTGGTTGCAAGGGTTTTAAAAATGGAGTTCAATTGGATGGTTTTTGAAATAGGGGTGATCTAGGCATATGCATTCAATTCAATTTTAAACTATCATTTAAAATAAGTATTTGAATGTTTTTAGCAGATCCCAAACTGGGCCTTGGTACCTCATTATGTGTACTAGCAAGGGGGTGCAAAGATCCAAAATTATTTCTATTAGGTTTTGAGTTCTAGCAATAGCCAAAGTAGGCATGATAGTTAATTTGGCCAAAATGACCATTCATTTTATTTATTCATTTTGAGTTGTTTTTCTTTGGGAAAAGTTTGGGAATGATTTAGATGATGTTTATTTCACCAAAGAATTATTTTACAAGCAATGAATCATAGAATCATGGCAATTCAAATCAACTCCAAATTTAAATGCACATACACATGAATGCTTTCATACTTTGAAATGGAAAAGTTTTTGTTAACCCTAATTTTGATGATTTGGATCTGGATAATCTTGGATTAAAGTTTTGGGATGTTACAAACCTTCCCCCCCTTAAAATAAATCTTGTCTCGAGATTTACAAAGAAAACTAGGAACTAAAGAGATCTGGGAACTCTGTCCTAATGTAATCTTCGCGCTCCCAGGTAGCTTCCTCCTCGGTATGGTTGCTCCATTGAATCTTGAGAAATTTGATACTCCTGGTTCTGGTGGTTCTATAAGCTTCCTCTAGGATACGGATGGGCACTTCACGATATTTCAGTTCATTGTTGATCTCAACAGCTCGGTGATCGATGTTCTTGAAAACTTCAGTCTTTTCTGGCACTTCTAAGCATTTGCGAAGTAACGAGATATGGAACACATTGTAGATGGCTGACATCTCTTCATGCAGGTCCAGTTGATACGATACTTCTCCTCAACAGTTCAGAATCTTGAAGGGCCTGATATATCTGCGGGCTAACTTTCCTTTCAAACTAAAGCGCTGGGTTCCTTTCAATGGCGAAACCTTGAGATATACAAACTCTCCGACATTGAAAGTCAGGTCTCTCCTTCTTTTGTCAACATAACTCTTCTGTCTGGACTGGCCGGTCTTGAGGTGCTCACGGACTTTGTGAACCTTCTCTTCGGCTTCTCGGAGAATGTCGGGTCCAAAGATCTGACTCTCTCCTACTTGTGACCAATTCAAATGGTTCCATCTACAAACTAGCTTGATAACTGTTGTTATATGAGAATTCTGTGAAAGGCAGGAAGTCTTCGCATTTTGATCTGTATTCCAACACACAAGCTCTAAGCATATCCTCTAAGATCTGGTTGACTCTCTCTGTCTGTCCATCAGTTTGCGGGTGATAAGCGGTACTAAAGTTCAACTTGGTTCCCAATCTTTCCTGGACTTTCTACCAAAATCTTGAGGTAAACTGAGTTCCTTGATCTGATACGATGGTCTTGGGGTTTCCATGTAGACTAACAATCCTAGCAATGTATAGTTCTGCTAGCTTCGCACTGTGGTAGGTAGTCTTGACAGGTATAAAGTGTGCTACCTTGGACAGTCTATCAACTATGACCCAGATTGAGTCATTTCCCCTACTGGAAGTAGGCAAACCGGTGATAAAGTCCATTCCAACAGAATCCCATTTCCATTCCGGAATCTGCAATGGTTGTAACAGTCTTGCAGGCCTCTGATGCTCTATTTTGACTCTTTGACAGATGTCACATTTGGCGATGTAGCTTCCGATTTCTCTCTTCATCTTGTGCCACCAAAATTGCTCTTTCAAATCCTGATACATCTTTGTTCCTCTAGGGTGGATAGAATAAAGAGTATCATGAGCTTCCTTCATGATAACTTGCTTCAGTTCCGAATCTGCTGGCACACAGATACGTCCTTTGTACCACAGTACTCCTTCTTCGTCTACAGTGAATCCAGGTACCTTTCCTATACCAATACGACGTTTGATTCCGTCAATACTCTCATTTCCCTTCTGGGCTTCCTTGATTTGGCTAATCAAGGTGGGTTGAAGTTCAATGCTAGCTAAGAATCCTTTGCTAACTAATTCAGTCCTGAACTGCTCCAACTCTTCATACAAACTTGGCTGCTTCTCCTTGATCATAGTGTTTAGCCTACACAGCAATCTGCTAAGAGCATCCGCTACCACATTGGCTTTGCCGGGGTGATAGTGAATGTCAAGGTCATAATCCTTGATTAACTCTATCCATCTCCTTTGCCTCATATTTAGCTCTTTCTGAGTGAAAATATACTTCAAACTCTTGTGATCTGAGTAAATCTCACAGTGATTACCCATAACATAATGACGCCCTGTCTTTAATGCCAAAATTATGGCTGCTAATTCAAGATCATGCGTTCGATAGTTCTGCTCATGCTGCTTTAGTTGTCGAGATAGATACGTGATGACTTTGCCTTCTTGCATCAATACACATCCTAGACCAATCTTGGATGCATCAGAATATACATCAAACGGCTTCTTGATGTCTGGCATGATCAATATTGGGGCTGATATCAATCTCTTCTTCAGCTCCTGGAAACTGGCTTCACATTTGTCTGTCCATTCAAACTTCTTGTCCTTCTTCAACAATTGCGTCATGTGTCTGGCGATGCTCGAGAATCCTTCTACGAACTTGCGGTAGTAGCCCGCTAATCCGAGAAATGCACGAACTTGGGTTTGAGTGGTTGGGGATTCCCATTCTTCGACATCTTTGATCTTGGCAGTATCAACAGAGACTCCTCTAGCAGACACAATATGTCCTAGGAACCCTACTTCTTTCAGCCAAAACTCACACTTGTTGAACTGGGCATATAACTGATGCTCTCTCAGGGTTTCTAGGATGATTATCAGATGTTGCTCATGCTCTTCTTCTGACTTGGAGTAGATAAGTATGTCATTGATAAACACCACTACAAACTTATCTAGGAAATTCATAAAGATCTTATTCATGAGATTCATGAAATAAGCAGGGGCATTGGTTAATCCAAAAGACATAACCGTATACTTGTATAAACCATAGCGAGTAGTAAAGGCGGTCTTCGGAATATCCGTTGCACGAATCTTAAGTTGGTGATAACCAGTCCTAAGATCAATCTTTGAGAATACCTGGGCTCCAGTCAACTGATCAAATAGATCCTCTATCCTTGGCATGGGGTACTTATTCTTGATGGTGACATTATTCAATTTTCTGTAATCTGTGCACAAACAATTGCCTCCATCTTTCTTGTCGACGAATAACACAGGTGATCTCCATGGCGAAGCGCTTGGTTGAATCAAGCCTTTCTCTAACATGGCATCCAACTGCTTCTTCAGTTCCACTAACTCTGAGGGGTTCATGCTATAGGGTCTCTGGGCTATGGGTCCGGTTCCGGGGATTAGTTCGATAATGAACTAGATATCCCTATCCAGGGGCATACCTGGCAATTCATTTAGGAATACGTCGAGGTATTCACAGACTACTTTTACTTGGTCAATGGTGGGTAGGGCTAGGCTCTTGTTGCACTTGAATGGACGAGGTAAGGTTTCAAAGATATGTTCTACTGTGACTCCCGAGCTACTGGTCATGGTGATGGCTTTCTTAGCACAGTCTATGAGTCCTTTATGCCTTGACATCCAGTCCATACCTAGTACTACTTCCAATCCTTTGGTTCCAAGTACAATTAGGTTGGCATAAAAATCTATCCCATGTATTCTGATAGGCACAACTTTGCAAAATTTTCTAGCTTTGGTTGTTGAACTGGGGATTTGAACTATCATGGCATGCTTCAGGTTGGTTGGGTGAATCTTACTAGTGCATGCAAATTCTTCGGTGAAAAATGAATGCGATGCTCCAGAATCAAACAACACTCCTGCTAAAACTGAGTTGACAGAAAACATACCCAGCACTACATCTGGTGCTTCTTGGGCTTCTTCTGCATTCATGTGGAAGAGACGACCGTTGCAGTTGTGAGGGTTCCCTGGGGCAAATCTTCTTCCTGGTTGAACACGACGCTGCTGTTGAGCTGGGGCATTCACATTGGCATTGGCGGCAGTATTCTTGGGACACTCATTGGAATAGTGACCCTTCACTCCACACTCAAAACAAGTGATCTGGGACTTGTCCTTGACTGCGACAGGCATAGCATTGCTGCCAGTTCTAGGTGCAATGCTGTTGTTGTTGTTGTTTTTGCTCTTGGGAGGTGCACGATTGAAGTTGTTGGCATTGCGGGAGTTGTGATTGTTTCCTCCAGACTTTACATTCCCCCCGCTACGGTTGGGGTAGCTTGGGCAAGACATTGGGGGTCGATTGTTCCTTGGTGCATATCCTGGTGAGGGGTTGGGATGGTACTTCTGGTGACTGCTGGATCTAGACTGCTGCATCATACGACGTTTGCGGTTGTCGTTTGCCTGGTTAATCTTCCCTTCCATCTGAATGGCAGAGTCGACTAGCTCTTCGAGATCCTCGAAACGGATGTTGATGAGGACAGTCTACATCTCATCATGCAGTCCGTTCAAGAATCTCTCCTTCTTCTTGGCCTCCGTGTTTATCTCATCAGGTGCATATCTTGCAAGTGACAGGAATTTGTCACGGTATTCCACCATAGTCATTCTTCCTTGCTTCAAGTCGTAGAATTCATCTCTCATCCGGTTGACTAGACCTTGCGGCACGTGGGTGCGGCTGAACTTGACTTTGAAAGCTTCCTAGGTAATCACTTGACCATGGTTCATCAGGCGGATACTGTTCCACCAAGCTCTTACATCTCCTACCAGATAGCGGGTGGCGAAGAGAACTTTCTCATTTTCATCAATTCTTGCAACTTCTAAGTTGTTTTCCATTGTCTGCAACCAGTCATCGGCATCTAATGTGTTTTCTAACGTGCTAAAGATTGGGGGATTGGTATTTTGGAAGTTCTTCAACTTGGATCCTTGATGATCCTGATTTCCATGTCCTTGGTTGTTGAGAGCCATCTGGGCGATCTGTTGAAGTGTTGCTAAGTTGGCTTGGCGCTATGCCCTGCTTGCTTCACGGTCTGCGATGAGATTCTGCAAGATCTGCAGCATTGGGTCTTGCGACGAGTTGCTCCCTCCTTGGTTTCCACAAGTCATCTGAAGATTGAGATTGATACGGGGGTAAGAGGGAAATTCTAAGGTTCATTGTTTTGGTTTTACAGCTAAAACTTTGAGTTTAACTCAGGTTTTGCTACTAACTTCATTTTCATTCATGTAAACAAGCACACGATACAACACACACCACAGCAACAAAGGAGAACAGATGGTTTGAAGAACCATTCTGCACGCTACGATACAGTGGGACCGGTACATCTCATGCTACGACAGTGCTCTAGTGCATCTACTCTTCGTCGATGAAGTCGGAGTCATCATCGTTAGTGTAGAAGTCCACAACATCTTCCTCCAGAAAGTCATCATCATTGCTGAGGTAAGAATCCATGTCTCCCTGGATGTCTTCACCCTCCTCTTCTTCCTCCTTTATGGCAAGCTGAGCTTCCTGCTCCTTGTCTGTCTTCTCGAGGTCGGCCACCTTCTTGCAAAGACGGGCGATGGTGCGATCCTTCTTTGCACGCTGGCAGCAAAGAGACTGACGATCCTGGACGAGCAGTGCAAAAGTCTAGGCCTTCTGGACGGCAATGGCATGGTTCTGGTTAGCTAACTCCCTGGCATTGTCCAGTTCCTTCTGACGATCATACAACAAGAAGTCGAGGTTCTCCACTTGGCGCTTCAGTGCTGGATGACTTGGCATCTCCATCGGCATTCCCATGAAGTCACGTCTTGCATAGTGAGCAAAACGGGTTCCTTGGATCTGGTTGACGCTGAGGGCACATAGACATGCGAGATCTTCATGCATTGCCCTGGCTAATCCATCTAGCCAGTTGTTCTCTCTCACGGAGAACTGAATTCTCCCAAAAGTTGGTGCTTTGATGCTTCCTCTAAGGTCCGCGGTGACTAGCCACTATAGGTCTCCTCCTAGGGGTCCTGGAAGTTGAGCTCCAAGAAACTCCGGATGTGGGCGTCCTAGTAACTCCGATAGTGAATCCAGATCCCTCTTGAAGATCAGTTGACCTCCGTTTCCCAACTGGTAGATCTTGTTGAACTAAGACTCCATCTACAAGAATTTTGGATGAGGAAGTTAGTGAAGTGATCAAGTGTGTCAAATTTTAAGTAGTAGTGTAAGAATTCTGGAGAACATGAATTTTTGAGAAAGAATGAATTCACAAGGATAAGAGAGGAAGTAGTTTTTCATAAATACTCACTTTGGTTTTTGAAACTAAGTTTTTGTTTGGACGTCCATTCTAACTAGGGTCTCCTATGGTCGGGATGGCTCTGATACCAACTTGTCAACACCCGGGTTTTTAATCCCAGATGCCCGTTATGCCATACCTCACAATCCCAGGATTACCATTTTTGCGAGACATAACGGATTGGATATCACAGTACATCATCCATTACAAACCATACATAAGGTCTTACACAAATAAGGATCGCATCATCTAGTCTTAATACAACAAGCAGCGGAATAAAAGATAAGCGTAGCGGTGGGGTCCATCTTCACGGACACATGCAATGCTGACGAAGGAAGATAGTCCTAGTTATCATACCCGTCCTTCTGGCCATCATCTTGGTAGTCTCCTTCATAGTCTGGCCATGAGAATAGCCAAGGACAAAAGCCATGAGTACTCTTCAAGTACTTGCAAACTACCACTAACAAGTAGTATAATTCTAAGTTAAAGTGCTAACTCTATGTTTAACTATAAAGTTAAGTTTGAAACCTAAGATGAGTTCTGAAGCAAAGAAAGATAAAATTAGGTTCTAGAACCACTTAAGTTTGGAAGCTATTGTCATAAAAGACAACCCTGTTGTGATCAAGTCAAGGTTCATTATTTCATAAGTCAGTTTGGAAAACATCTGACAACGAAATAGTATGGCCATTCCAACTATCCATAACCGCGGACGCGGCTATTCGAATAGTTTGACACTCTGTAGAGGTGGTACAATTTCACCACAAGATTCGATACATCTATCAGGGATAACCCTGAATCATCATACTTAGTATGCAGATAATCAAACATAAACTTCCCTTTACACACCCTAATATAAGCACCTCTCCTATG
Source organism: Avena eriantha (assembly GCA_910589775.1). NCBI lineage: Eukaryota > Viridiplantae > Streptophyta > Magnoliopsida > Poales > Poaceae > Avena > Avena eriantha. The sequence continues at coordinate 347,408,175 of OU342742.1, read as the reverse complement.
AGCATGGCCTCCCAACCATGACCATCTGTTATCTTGGGCACTGCATAGGTGGAAAACATTGAGAGGTAGCCTCAGCTCAAACCTCTCCTGCGAGGGAACTAATACTAATGCATATAAATTTCCAGCTAAGCCTTACCCAATTCAGGTAGTGTGGTTGTACGGTAAATTTGGAATGGTATAGAATCCAAATCCAACCATCAGTTTTATAAAAGGGTTAAGGCTCATGCCTCAACATTTTCATCATCGTAAACCATTTGTGTTTCTCAACACATGTCAAAACATCTCAATAGAATGACTCATCATTCCAAGGTTTCCATAATTCATTTTCACCAAGTGTTCCCATCTAAAGTGACTCAAGTTTTTATCTACTCTAAACTACTAAGTTAAGAGTGCTCACTAAGGTGGAAATGATGGGATCAATCTCATGCCATAGAATGACATCTAAAGGATTCTAAATAGGTCAAGTTTTATACTCTTTATGCTACCTTCAAAACAAGTAAAGGAAGTAAAACTTGAAAATAAGACTTGGGGTAAAAGCTAGTCAAAGTAGTGTAACCAAAGCATGCCTAAAGCATCTTTGCTAAACCATCTATTTTAATACTAGCTTTCTAAGCATTATACTTGCAAGTGTTAGCTTGCCCATAATAGCTTGCCTTGGGTAGTGCAGTGGTTGAAGTTTTCTTCTTCTTCTTCTTGGTAGAACTCCTCCTCCTCGAAAGCTTAGTCGGTACTATCGTCTATAAATACATACGGAGTACACAATCACCAAACAATACTTAACTAGTCTAATTAGCACTCTTAGGCATATATTTGATGATCTATTATCATCACAAGCATTACAAGTTTAATTCAATAGTTTCATCCTTTTTAGTTTAGAAAAGTAATTTCTACTCATTGAAAAATTAACTAAGATTTAATATTCATCACTTAAAATATGGGATCATGTGGGCACATGTCATCACCACATATCCTAACATGTGGGAATGTGAATTAAGGGTTGGATCATAATTACTTTGGTTTAAGTTCATTATTTAATGATTTAAAGTGACTAGAAATGCCTATATAGCATTATTTTGGTACTAGTCCAAAGTCACTGCATGTAAACCTTAATATTATTACATATTCATATAGATATAGTGAAAAATGTGATTTTTGAGAGTTGGAATCAACTCAAAATCTACCTTGGTTGATTTTATAAAAATATTGCAAGGTGCAATTGCTTCTGTTTTATTATTTTTACTAGGAGAGATCTATAACTCTAAATGAATTAAATCCAACGGGCTTGGATAGATAATGTCAATACCTTTCAGGAAAAATTGGTTTCATGCAATTTGGATTTTTCAAACTCCCAGAATTGATTTTTAAACTAGTGGACAGAAACTAGATTAACTCTAAATAGAAAAAACTAAATTTGAAACTTTCACACGCGCGGGAACTAACTGGGCCGGCCCAGCTATGCACAGCGAGCGCAGCGGGCTTCCTGACAGACGGGCTCCACCGGTCAGTGGCACAACTTAACCGAAACGGTGTCTAGCATACTGGGCCACACGATCTAAAGATGATCCAACAGTGGTTGGTCATCATCGACGACGGATCACTCCGGCGAGAACTTGACCTAGACGCGGCGGTGGGGGTCGATTGGGGGCATACCAGGGCTCCAGCAAGGTCGGCGAGGTGGGCAAATGGGCTGGTAGACGACGGCGAGGCGAGGCGTGGTTGTGGCGGAGCTTGGGGTGCTCTAAATCGTGAACGCCCTTCTCCTCCTGCTGCGGCGGCTTCGGCTTCAATTCCGGCGAGACAGAGCTCAAGCGGCTTCGGCGAGCGGTGGGTAAGATTCAGTGTGAGGTGAGGAGTGTGGGAGTGTGGAGAAATGGGGCTGGGGTGGCCACTTTATATAGGGTCGACGAGGGGACAGAGCGGGCGACGGTGAGGTCATCGGTGACGATGCTGCGGGGCTCTCTCGGCATGGGCGAGGGCGGCGTTGGATACTCTGTTCCCCGAAAGGTCCTCTAAGGCTTAAAGGCGCGGCATGGTGGATCTTCTACTGGTCGGGAGCATGCGGTGAACTGCGTGCAGACGGCGGTGTTCGACGTTGTTCCTCCGGTCTGTTGGTCACGAGGCAGCGAACGACGATGTCCAGGCGGTTGTTGGGCCTGCTGCGGCTGCTGACACGCAATGCTAGCGCTAGGCGCGGTCTGTGCGGCTCTGGCGGGCGCTGCGCTCCAAGGTGATCGGCATGGCGGACAGCGGCATGGGCGCGAGCAATTGAGGCTTGTCCTCCGCTCGTTTTTGGTCGGGGGCTGGTCGGGGCGAAGCAGTGTGATGGCGCATGTCTCCCAGCAAGCGAAGGAGAGCGCGGGACGGGCTGGGCGAGCGATCTGTGGTCGACCTGGGGCAAGGCTTTGGGCGGCTAGTTACTGGAGCAGACAAGGGAGAGGGAGAGAGGGTTAGGGCCGGGGTTCTAGCTGGGGGAACCAGGGGACCAAGTTAGGCCCAAATGGTGACCAAAGCTAATGCTCACTATAGCGTTTTAAGATTTGCAAGATTTGTGCCTGCCACCTGCTCAACATAATGGCCGCAAGAAGCAAACATTTCAATTTTGGGTTCAAAATTTTTGAGTGATCTCCACTAGTACTAGGTAGTCTCTGGTTGCAAGGGTTTTGAAAATGGAGTTCAATTGGATGGTTTTTGAAATAGGGGTGATCTAGGCATATGCATTGAATTCAATTTTAAACTGTCATTTAAAATAAGTATTTGAATGTTTTTAGCAGATCCCAAAGTGGGCCTTGGTACCTAATTATGTGTACTAGCAAGGGGTGCAAAGATCCAGAATTATTTCTGTTAGGTTTTGAGTTCTAGGAATAGCCAAAGTAGGCATGATAGTTAATTTGGCCAAAATGACCATTCATTTTATTTATTCATTTTGAGTTTTTTTTCTTTGGGAAAAGTTTGGGAATGATTTAGATGATGTTTATTTCATCTAAGAATCATTTTACAGGCAATGAATCACAGAATCATGGCAATTCAAATCAACTCCTAATTTAAATGCACATACACATGAATGCTTTCATACTTTGAAATGGAAAAGTTTTTGTTAACCCTAATTTTGATGATTTGGATCTGGATAAGCTTGGATTAAAGTTTTGGGATGTTACAGAGAGCTATCTGAGAGAAAGTCCTCCTGGATTTCAGCCAACATGGGGGCAATTCACTGATGCTTTTAAACAACAATATCTGCCTGAAATTGCTATGGAACACATGAAGGAGGTGTTCTTGAATCTTAAGAAGGGCAATGACAATGTCAACACTTACATGAATAACTTCGCTAAGCTATGTCACTATGGAGGTGACGAGGTTTCTGATGACAAGAAAAGGCAAAAGAGGTTTCGTCAAGGGCTAAATGCTTCCATCAAATATGCTCTCACCCATACCACTCTAGGCTCGCTGCTCAAGCTTCAGTAAGCAGCCCTTCAAGAGGAGGCAAGTAAACAGGCATATGATGATTCCAAGAAGCACAACCGTTACACAGCTGGTTCTTCAGTAATGTCAACTCTTTCTAAGCATCGTGTGTGGGTCCCTAATACCGCACCACTGCTCCCTGCTCCACCAAGACCTTCAAGCTACTCGACAAGGCCACCAAACTCCTTCAACGCCACTCATAGGGGCTACAACCACAACTACCCTAGAGCACCGTATGGTGGAGTCCCTGGCTACTCTACTCCTTGTCCGAGTGGTGCTTGTTTCTCATGTGGGAACACTGGACACAAGTAGTGGAACTGTCCTATGTAAAACAAGGCTCGTCCTCCTCCACCTCCAAGAACTCTTTCGACAATTGCTCCTCACGCACCTGCACCATGGGCTCTCAACATCAACACCAAGCTCTGGTCAGCTCTTGCTCGCGCCAAAAACATCAACATTGTTCAAGCTGAGCACACACCTGGAGTTGTGCTGGGTACGCTTCCTGTTAACTCAGTGTATGCGTGAGTTTTATTCTATTCTGGTGCATTGCATTCATTTGTGTCTCACAAGTTTGCAAATGAGCATGAGCTAGCTATAGACATGTTGGATAAAAATTTAATGGTTCTTTCTCCCGAGACAAGAATGCTATCTACCAAGATCGGTCATGGCAACCAAATTCAAATTGGTGAGTCTTCATTTCTAGCTTCCTTGATTTTTCTTGGCAGTTCAGATATTGATGTCATATTGGGCATGGATCAGTTGGCTACAAATAAAGTTGTGATTGATTATGTTGAACACTCGGTTTCCTTGAAACTTACTGAAGGCCATATAGTCTATTCTCGAAGGCAAACTCCTTCTATTCAGCTCTACTCTTTGGGTATCCAAAACATTCATATTATGGAAGCCTTGCAAAATGTTCCTATGGTATGTGAGTTTCCAGATGTGTTTCTGGAAGAGCTACCGGGTATGCCTCCCGATCGAGAGGTCAAGTTTCTGATTGATCTTGAACCTGGAACCACTCCTATCTCCAAGCGGCCTTATAAAATGGGTCCTGCAGAGTTGGCCAAACTCAAACGACAACTTGATGACCAAGAGAAGTTGGGTTTCATTCAGCATAGCACTTCCTCTTAGGGTAGCCCAACAATCTTTGTGAAGAA